>JALXJV020000017.1:34648442-34752547 GCA_024633595.2 Lepomis macrochirus
GGGATTTCAAACCATAACACAATTTGCCTAGGTTAGGAATGGCTGACCAGCACTAAACTTGGGTATCTTATGCGGCATGACTTCTGGAACTGCTGTGTGAATTTTGGTGTCAATCGGGACGACTTCGCTAGCGCCCTCCGAGGGCTGGGGCGAAGTTACGCCAGGAGGCTTGGACCCGCTTACAACTGCTTGCAGTTCTAGTTAGGGTCCAAGCCCGAAGATGAGCTGGGAACCAGCGTTTGCAAGACAGCAGCGGTTCCCATCACGCAAGTGGCAGGGAACCCTATTGTAATCGTTCTCGTTTTATTATTATTATTATTTTTTTTTTTCTTCCGTCGTCGCGATTCCACTACTGCAGCATACCCCGTAACTGCTAGGGACGCGAAACTCATAGGGTAGGTCACATTCAGTGCACGTAACTCAGGCCCGAAAACACGCACACTTCTACTGCTAGGGGGCGCTATAAGCAAGGTCAACGCGTTTGGGCTTGGAACTCCGTCTACGAAGGCGGATATGGAAAACCTTATATCCACGCGTTCGGGGGATCATGCTGCATCTCATGGTATAGGCCACGCCCATTTCCGCCTAAACTTTTTTCGCGCAAAATCGCGAAAACTGACTAGCCGCTCAGAATTAACTCCTCCGAAACCGCAAGTCCGATCGACACCAAATTTGGCACAGGCCATCTCTGGAAACACATCATACTGGCTTGTGCTCCCCAGATCGATACGCGAAAAACTCTTCCGGCTATAAGCTAACGAATATTCACGCAAAACGCTACTAATGCTAACTGATGTCATATCTTCGGTTTGGAATGGCCAATCGACACCAAACTCGGAGGACTTATGTGGGACGCCCCTGAGAGTCTGTGCGAAATTGGTGCAAATAGCCCCTAGGTGGCGCTGTTTAACGTGAAAAATTAGTTCTGGTATAACCGCAAAGTCGCATTGACGAGAACTTTGTGCCAAATTGTTCAGCATGGTCCCCTGACCTTATGCACCAAAGTGCATCCTAATGTGCCTATAGGTGGCGCTGTTATTGCCGATTAAACACGAAAAAAAAAATCCCATTGACTTACATTCATTTTATATCTCCGGAACCGCAGGTCCGATTGACACCAAATTCGCGTCAATTGTTCCCCCTGGGCCCGTGATGACACCTGACAAGTTTTGTACAATTCGGCCTAAAGGCGGCGCTGTAATGGAAGCTGGAATGCCAAAATGTCCCATTGAAATGAATGGGGTTTAAAACCACGCCACAATTTGCCTAGGTTAGGAATGGCCGATCAACACCAAACTTCAGGATCTTATGCGGCATGACTTCTGGAACTGCCGTGTGAAATTTGGTGTCAATCGGCAAAAAGGTGACTTTTTTAATAATTTATGAAAAAACACTCCCATTCACTCCCATTCATTTTATATCTCCAGAACCGCAGGTCCGATAGACACCAAATGTTGGTCAAATGTTCCCACTGGGACCGTGATGACACCTGAAAACTTTGGTACAATTCGACCAAGCGGTGGCGCTATAATTGAAGCTCAAATGCCACGAAAAAGCCCATTGAAATGAATAGGATTTCAAACCATGCCACAATTTGCCTAGGTTAGGAATTGCCGATCAACGCCAAACTTCAGGATCTTATGCGGCATGACTTCTGGAACTGCTGTGTGAAATTTGGTGTCAATCGGCTAAAAGGTGACTATATAAATAATTTATGAAAAAACACTCCCATTCACTTACATGTGTTTTATATCTCCAGTACCAAAGGTCCAATTGACACCAAATGTGGGTCAAATCTTCCCCATGTGCCCAGGATGATACCTGACCAATTTGGTGAAATTTGGCCTAAAGGTGCCGCTGTAATTGAAGCTGGAATGCTGTAAAAAGTCCCATTGAAATGAATGGGATTTCAAACCACACCACAATTTGCCTAGGTTAGGAATGGCTGACCAGCACTAAACTTGGGTATCTTATGCGGCATGACTTGTGGAACTGCTGTGTGAATTTTGGTGTCAATCGGGACGACTTGCGCGCCCTCCGCGGGGCTGGGGGGCGAGTTTCGCCAGGGGGCTTGGACCCCGCTTACAACTGCTTGCAGTTCTAGTTATTATTATTTTTTTCTTCCGTGCACGCGATTCGCGATACTGCAGCGTTCAGCTGTAACTCCTAGGAGCGTACATTTCAGCGGTGTAGGTCAAGTTCAGTGCACGTAACTCAGGCGCAAAATTCGCACACGTGTACCACTAGGTGGCGCTGTGACAAATTTTTTCAGCGTTTGAGCTTGGCACTCCCACCTACGATGGCGGATATGGAAAACCTTATATCCACGCGTTCGGGGGATCGAGCTGAATCACGTGGTATAGGCCACGCCCATTTCCGCCATTAATTTTTTCGAGCTACATCGCGAAAACTGACTAGCCGCTCAGAATTAACTCCTCCGAAACCGCAAGTCCAATCGACACCAAATTTGGCATGGATCATCTCTGGACACACATCATACTGGCTTGTGCTCCCCAGATCGATACGCAAAAAACTCTTCCGGCTATAAGCTAACGAATATTCACGCAAAACGCTACTAATGCTAACTGATGTCATATCTTCGCTTTGCAATGGCCGATCGACACCAAACTCGGAGGACTTATGTGGGACGCCCCCTGAGGGCCTGTGCAAAATTTGGTGCAACTAGCCTCTAGGTGGCGCTGTTTAACGCGAAAATTAGTTCTGGTATAACCGCAAGTCGCATTGACGTGAACTTTGTGCCAAATTGTTAAGCATTGTCCCTGACCTCACACACCAAAGTGCATCCTAATGTGCCCATAGGTGGCGCTGTTATTGCCGATTAAGTGCGAAAAAAAAATCCCATTGACTTACATTCATTTTATATCTCCGAACCGCAGGTCCGATTGACACCAAATTGGGTCAATTGTTCCCCTGGGCCCCTGATGAAACCTGACAAATTTGGTGAAATTGGGCCTAAAGGTGGCGCTATAATGGAAGCTGGAATGCCGAAAAAGTCCCATTGAAATGAATGGGTTTTAAAACCACACCACAATTTCCCTAGGTTAGGAATGGCCGATCAACACCAAACTTCAGGATCTTATGCGGCATTACTTCTGGAACTGCTGTGTGAAATTTGGTGTCAATTGGCTAAAAGGTGACTATATAAATAATTTATGAAAAATCACTCCCATTCACTCCCATTCATTTTATATCTCCAGAACCGCAGGTCCAATTGACACCAAACTTGGGTCAAATCTTCCCCATGGGGCCCTGATGAAACCTCAAAATTTGGTACAATTCGGCCAAACGGTGGCGCTATAATTGAACCTCAAAGCCCTTCAGAAAGCCCATTGAAATGAATGGGATTTCAAACCAGACCACAATTTGCCTAGGTTAGGAACAGCCGATCAACACCAAACTTCAGGATCTTATGCGGCATGACGTCTGAAAATCCTGTGTGAATTTTGGTGTCAATCGGCTAAAAGGTGACTATATAAATAATTTATGAAAAACACCCCCATTGACTTACATTCATTTCATATCTCTGGAACCGCAGGTCCGATTGACACCAGATTTGGGTCAATTGTTACCTATGGGTCCCTGATGATACCTGAAAAATTTGGTACAATTCGGCCAAACGGTGGCGCTATAATTGAAGCTCAAATGCCACGAAAAAGTCCATTAAAATGAAAGGGATTTCAAACCATACCACAATTTGCCTAGGTTAGGAATGGCTGACCAGCACTAAACTTCAGGATCTTATCGCGGCATGACTTCTGGAACTGCTGTGTGAATTTTGGTGTCAATCGGGACGACTTCAGCGCCTCCGCGGGCTGGGGCGAAGTTACGCCAGGGGCTTGGACCCGCTTACAACTGCTTGCAGTTCTAGTTAGGGGTCCAAGCTCGAGTGAACTGGGAACCGCTGAATGCAAGGCATCAGCGGTTCCCTGTACCAGCGTGCAGGAACCCTATTGTTTTCGCTCAGATTTTTAGGGGTCCAAGCCCGAAGTGGGCATGGAACCCGCGATTGCAAGGCATCGCGGGGGCCATACCACGAAGTGGCATGGAACCCTATTGTAATCGTTAGGATTTTTATTAGGGGTCCAAGCCCGAAGTGGGCATGGAACCCGCGATTGCAAGGCATCGCGGGTGCCATACCACGAAGTGGCATGGAACCCTATTGTTTTCGTTCTCGTTTTTATTATTATTATTATTATTATTCTTCCGTCACAAAACTCATACTGCAGCGTCGCTGTAACTCCTAGGAACGCGAAACTCCCAGGGTACGTCACATTCACTGCACGTAACTCAGGCCCAAAAATTCGCACACTTCTATCGCTAGGGGGCGCTATAAGCAAGGTCAACGCGTTTGGGCTTGGATCTCCCGCCTACGAAGGCGTATATCAAAAACCTTATATCCACGCGTTCGGGGGATCGAGCTGAATCTCCTGGTATAGGCCACGCCCATTTCCGCCTAAACTTTTTTCGAGCTACAGCGCGAAAACTGAAAAACCACTTCAAATGTACTCCTCCTAAGCCGCGAGTCCGATCGCCACGAAACTTGGCACGATTAATCTCTGGACCGAGCTATACAAAGTTTGCAGAGGAAATTTTGATCTGACAAAAACTGTTGCAATTATACGCTAACAAACGTTTGCGAAAAACGCTACTAACAGGAAGTGAGGGCATAACTTCAGTTTGGAATGGCCGATCGACACCAAACTTGGACCACGCAGTTGGGATGGGCCCCTGAGGGCCTGTGCAAAATTTGGTGTGGCAGGCCCCTAGGTGGCGCTCTTTAATCCAGAAAATTTGTTCCTCTATAACCACAACTCACATTGACATGACTCCAGTGCCGGATTGTTCAGCATGGTCCCCTGATGCCAGGCACCAAAGGGGACCATAATGTGCCCATAGGTGGCGCTGTTATTGCAGATTAAAGACGAAAAAATTCATCCCATTGACTTACATGCAATTTATATCTCCATAACCACAAATCCGATTGACACCAAATTTGGGTCAATTGTTCCCCATGGGGCCCTGATGATACCACAAAAATTTCGTGCAGATCGGCCTAAAGGTGGCGCTGTAATCGAAGCTCAAATCCGGTCAGAAGCCCCATTGAAATGAATGGGATTTCAAACCAGCACACTTTTCACAAGGTTTGGAATGCCCGATCAACACCAAACTTGGGGACCTTATGCGGCTGGACTTCCCGAAGGCCTGTGTCAAATTTGGTGTCAATCGGCCAAACGGTGGCGCTCTTCATCATATCTTAAAAAAACTCCCATTCACATACATGCATTTTATATCTCCAGAACCGCCGGTCCGATTGACACCAAATTTGGGTCATTTGTTCCCCATGGGGCCCTGATGATACCACAAAAATTTGGTGCAGATCGCCAAAAGCTGGCGCTGTAATCGAAGCTCAAAGCCGGTCAGAAGCCCCATTGAAATGAATGGGATTTCAAACCAGCACACATTTTCATAAGGTTTGGAATGCCCGATCAACACCAAACTTGGGGACCTTATCCGACATGACCTCCGAAGGCCTGTGTCAAATTTGGTGCCAATCGGCTAAACGATGGCGCTGTCCATCATATAGAAAAACAACGCCCATTCAGCTTACATGCATTTTATATCTCCAGTACCGCAGTTCCGATCAACGCCAAATTTGGGTCAGTTCTTCCCGTGGGGCCCTGATGACAGCTGAGAGATTTGGTGCGATTCCGCCAAAGGCGCACCGTAATCGAAGCTCAAACGCCGTCGCTGAGCCCATTCGTTTCAATGGCATTTTCAAACACGCCAGCGTTTAGCCTCGGTTCGGATTGACCCGTCGAGACCTGACTCGGGGACCTCACGCGGACGTCGGTGGGCGCCGGACGACTTCAGCGCCCTCGGCGAGGGCGACTGACTGCCGGGGCTTGGACCCGCTTACAACTGCTCGCAGTTCTAGTTAGGGGTCCAAGCCCGAGTGGGCTGGGAACCGCGAATGCAAGGCATCGCGGTTCCCTGTACCAGCGGTGCAGGAACCCTATTGTTTTCGTTAGGATTTTTATTAGGGGTCCAAGCCCGAGTGGGCTGGGAACCGCCGAATGCAAGGCATCGGCGGTTCCCTGTACCAGCGGTGCAGGAACCCTATTGTAATCGTTCAGGTTTTATTATTCTTTTATTCTTCCGAGCATAAACGCATACTGCAGCATACCCCGTAAATGCTAGGGACGCGAAACTCGCAGGGTAGGTCACATCCACTGCACGTAACTCAGGCGCAAAAATTCGCACACTTCTACCGCTAGGGGGCGCTATAACAAAGGTTTTCGACGTTTTGCCCTCTAACTCCCACATACGAATGTGCATATTCACAAACCTTATATCCACGCGTTCGGGGGATCAAGCTGAATCTCGTGGTATAGGCCACGCCCATTTCCGCCTAAACTTTTTTCGAGCTACGTCGCGAAAACTGAAAAACCTATTTTAATTAACTCCTCCGAAGCCGCAAAGTCCGATCGACACCGAAACTTGGCACGGATAATCTCTGGACCGAGCTCTACAAAGTTTGTAGAGGGAATTTTGATACGACAAAAAATGGCGCAATTTTACGCTAACAAACGTTTGCGAAAAACGCTAATAAAAGGAAGTGATGTCAGATCTCAGGTTAGGAGTGGCCGATCAACACCAAACTTGAGTACCTTATATAGGAGACCCCCCTGAGGGCCTGTGCAAAATTTCATGCAATTCGCCGCTAGTTGGCGCTACCCCAAAACAATCCCATTGACTTTACATTCATTTTATATCTCCAGAACCACAAGTCCGAATCAAACCAAATTTGGGTCAATACTTCCCCATGGGCCCCTGATGACACCACAAAAATTTGGTGCAGTTCGGCCTAACGGTGGCGCTGTAATCGAAGCTCAAATGCCCCATTCATTTCAATGGGATTTTCAACCAAAGCACATTTTCCCTCATAACTACGGCCTACTATATCGCACATTCATAAATCTTATGTCTACGTGTTTGGGGGATGCAGCCGATTCCGATGGTATAGGAAACGCCTCTGTGCGATGACGATTTCATTTTGCTAAATTGCGTAAAACTGGAAAACCTATTTTAATTAACTCCTCCGAAGCCGCGAAGTCCCAACGACACGAAACTTTGCACAGACCATCTCTGGGCCGAGCGAAGAAAGTTTGTAGAGGGAATTTTGATCCGACAAAAACGGTCGAATTACAGGCTAACAAATCTTTGCGAAAGCGCTACAAACACGAGTATAACATATCTCAGGCTTGGAAAGGCCAATCAACACCAAACTTGGGGACCTTACGCAGCTGGACTTCCCGAAGGCCTGTGTCAAATTTGGTGCCAATCAGCCAAACGGTGGCGCTGTTCATCATATATCAAAAACTCCCATTCACTTACATGCATTTTATATCTCCAGTACCGCAGTCTCGATCGACACCAAATTTGGGTCACTTCTTCACCAAGGGCCCCGATGACAGCTGAGCGATTTGGTGCAATTCGGCCAAAGGCGGCGCCGTGATCGAAGCTCAAACGCCGCCGCTAAGCCCATTCATTTCAATGGCATTTTCAAACACGCCGCATTTCGCCTCGGTTCGAGCGACCCGTCGGGACCTCACTTCGGGGCCTTACGCTGGACGTCGGCAGGGCGCCGGGACGACTTCAGCGCCTCGCTGGGCTGGAGGCGACTGGCGACAGGTGGCTTGGACCCGCTTACAACTGCTCGCGAGTTCTAGTTATTTTATTTTTATTCTTCCGTACGCGATTCCAGTACTGCAGCGTACGCTGTAACTCCTAGGAACGCAAGTTTCGCGGTGTAGGTCACATTCAGTGCACGTAACTCAGGCCCGAAAACTCGCACACTTCTACCGCTAGGGGCGCTATAAGCAAGGTCAACGCGTTTGGGCTTGGAACTCCCGCCTACGAAGGCGGATATGGAAAAACTTTATATCCACGCGTTCGGGGGATCCTGCTGAATCACGTGGTATAGGCCACGCCCATTTCCGCCTAAACTTTTCTCGAGCTACATCGCGAAAACTGACTAGCCGCTCAGAATTAACTCCTCCGAAACCGCAAGTCCGATCGACACCAAATTTGGCATGGATCATCTCTGGACATACATCATACTGGCTTGTGCTCCCCAGATCGATACGCAAAAAACTCTTCCGGCTATAAGCTAACGAATATTCACGCAAAACGCTACTAATGCTAACTGATGTCATATCTTTGCTTTGGAATGGCCGATCGACACCAAACTCGGAGCACTTATGTGCGATGCCCCCCCGAGGGCCTGTGCAAAATGTGGTGCAACTAGCCTCTAGGTGGCGCTGTTTAACGCAAGAAATTAGTTCTGGTATAACCGCAAGTCGCATTGACGTGAACTTTGTGCCAAATTGTTCAGGATGGTCCCCTGACCTCTTGTACCAAAGTGCATCCTAATGTGCCCATAGGTGGCGCTGTTATTGGCGAAAAAAATAGTCCCATTGACTTACATTCATTTTATATCTCCGGAACCGCCGGTCCGATTGACACCAAATTCGGGTCAAATCTTCCCCATGGGCCCTAGATGATACCTGATAAATTTGGTGAAGTTCTGCCAAAAGGTGGCGCTATAATGGAAGCTGGAATGCCGAAAAAGTCCCATTGAAATGAATGGGATTTCAAACCACGCCACAATTTGCCTAGGTTAGGAAGGGCCGATCAACACCAAACTTGAGGATGTTATGCGGCATGACTTCTGGAACTGCCGTGTGAAATTTGGTGTCAATCGGCTAAAAGGTAACTATTAATAATTTATGAAAAATAAATCCCATTCACTTACATTCATTTTATATCTCCAGAACCGCAGGTCCGATTGACACCAAATTCAGGTCAATTCTTCCCCTGGGCACCCTGATGACACCTGACAAATTTTGTGAAGTTCTGCCAAAAGGTGGCGCTATAATGGAAGCTGGAATGCCGAAAAAGTCCCATTGAAATGAATGGGTTCTAAAATCATGCCACAATTTGCCTAGGTTAGAAATGGCCAATCAACACCAGACTTCAGAATCTTATGCGGCATGACTTCTGGAACTGCCGTGTGAAATTTGGTGTCAATCGGCAAAAGGTGACTTTTTAATAATTTATGAAAAACACTCCCATTCACTCCCATTCATTTTATATCTCCAGAACCGCAGGTCCGATAGACACCAAATGTTGGTCAAATGTTCCCACTGGGACCGTGATGACACCTGAAAACTTTGGTACAATTCGCCAAACGGTGGCGCTATAATTGAAGCTCAAATGCCGTCAGAAAGCCCATTGAAATGAATGGGATTTCAAACCATGTCACAATTTGCCTAGGATAGGAATGGCTGATCAACACCAAACTTCAGGATCTTTTGCGGCATGACTTCCCCAAGACCTGTGTGAAATTTGGTGTCAATGGGCTAAATGCAGACTGTATTAATAATTTATGAAAAACACTCCCATTCACTTACATGCAATTTATATCTCCGTAACCACAAGTCCCATTCATACCAAATTTGGGTCAAATGTTCCCACCGGGTTCCCGATGACACCTGACAAATTTGGTGCAAACCGCCAAAGATGGCACTGTAATCGAAGCAGAAATTTATCGATAAATCCCATTGATTCCGATGGCATTTTCAAACACGGACGCTTTGCCTCTGTTTTGAACGGCCCGTCGAGACCCGACTCGGGACCTTATGCGGCACGGTGCGGGGCCCCGGACGACTTCATAGCGCCTCGGGCGTAGGGCGAAGTTACGCCGGGGCTTGGACCCGCTACAACTGCTTGCAGTTCTAGTTAGGGTCCAAGCTCGGTGGGCTGGGAACCCGCGTTTGCAAGGCAACGCGGTTCCCATACCACGAAGTGGCAGGGAACCCTATTGTAATCGTTAGGGTTTTTATTATTCTTTTTATTCTTCCGCCGCTAGTTCCGCTACTGCAGCATACCCCGTAAATGCTAGGGACGCGAATTTCGCGATGTAGGTCCAAGTCACCGCACCGACCTCAGGCGCAAAAATTCGCACACGTCTACCGCTAGGTGGCGCTGTGATAAATTTTTCGCGTTTGGGCTTGCCACTCCCGCCTACGAAGGAATATATGGAAAACCTTATATCCACGCGTTCGGGGGATCCTGCTGAATCACGTGGTATAGGCCACGCCCATTTCCGCCTATAATTTTTTCGCGTAAAATCGCGAAAACTGACTAGCCGCTCAGAATTAACTCCTCCGAAACCGCAAGTCCGATCGACACCAAATTTGGTATGGACAGTCTCTGGACACACATCATACTGGCTTGTGCTCCCCAGATCGATACGCGAAAAAGTCTTCCGGCTATAAGCTAACGAATATTCACGCAAAACGCTACTAACGCTAACTGATGTCATATCTTTGCTTTGCAATGGCCGATCGACACCAAACTCGGAGGACTTATGTGCGACGCCCCTCGAGGGCCTCTGCAAAATTTGGTGCAACTAGCCTCTAGGTGGCGCTGTTTAACGCGAAAAATTAGTTCTGGTATAACCGCAAGTCGCATTGACGTGAACTTTGTGCCAAATTGTTCAGGATGGTCCCCTGACCTCATGTACTAAAGTGCATCGTAATGTGCCCATAGGTGGCGCTGTTAAACACGAACAAAATAATCCCATTGACTTACATTCATTTTATATATCCAGAACCGCAGGTCCGATTGACACCAAATTTGGGTCAAATCTTCCCCATGGGCCTGTGATTACAACTGACAAATTTTGTGATATTTCGCCAAAAGGTGGCGCTATAATGGAAGCTGGAATGCCGAAAAGTCCCATTGAAATGAATGGGATTTAAAACCACGCCACAATTTGCCTAGGTTAGGAATGGCCGATCAACACCAAACTTCAGGATCTTATGTGGCATGACTTCTGGAACTGCTGTGTGAATTTTGGTGTCAATTGGCTAAAAGGTGATTATATAAATAATTTATGAAAAATCACTCCCATTCACTCCCATTCATTTTATATCTCCAGAACCGCAGGTCCAATTGACACCAAACTTGGATCAAATCTTCCCCATGGGGCCCTGATGATACCTGAAAAATTTGGTACAATTCGGCCAAACGGTGGCGCTATAATTGAACCTCAAACCCCTTCAGAAAGCCCATTGAAATGAATGGGATTTCAAACCAGGCCACAATTTGCCTAGGTTAGGAATAGCCGATCAACACCAAACTTCAGGATCTTATGCGGCATGACTTCTGAAAATGCTGTGTGAATTTTGGTGTCAATTGGCCAAAAGGTGACTATATAAATAATTTATGAAAAAACACTGCCATTCACTTACATTCATTTTATATCTCCGAACCGAGGTCCGATTGACACCAGATTTGTGTCAATTGTTACCTATGGGACCATGATGACACCTGACAAATTTGGTACAATTCGGCCAAACGGTGGCGCTATAATTGAAGCTCAAATGCCGTCAGAAAGCCCATTGAAATGAATGGGATTTCAAACCACGCCATAATTTGCCTAGGTTAGGAATGGCTGACCAACACTATACTTGGGTATCTTATGCGGCATGACTTCTGGACCTGCTGTGTGAAATTTGGTGTCAATTGGCCCAAAGGTGACTATATAAATAATTTATGAAAAAACACTGCCATTCACTTACATGCAATTTATATCTCCAGTAACCACTAAGTCCGATTCATACCAAATTTGGGTCAAATGTTCCCACTGGGTCCTTGATGACACCTGACAAATTTGGTGCAAATCGGCCTAAAGATGGCGCTGTAATCGATGCTTAAATTTTATCGCTAAATCCCATTCGTTTCGATGGCATTTTCAAACGCTGGACGCTTTGCCTCTGTTTGGAACGGCCCGTCGAGACCCGACTCGGGACTTTATGCGGCACGAGAACGGGCGCTCCGACGACTCTCACGCCGGGCTGGGGCGAAGTTTCGCCAGGGGGCTTGGACCCCGCTTACAACTGCTTGCAGTTCTAGTTATTATTATTATTATTCTTCCGCCGCTAATTCCACTACTGCAGCATACCCTGTAAATGCTAGGGACGCGAAACTCATAGGGTAAGTACAAAACTGCGCAAGTAACTCAGGCGCAAATAATCGCACACTTCTACTGCTAGGGGGCGCTACAAGCAAGGTCAACGCGTTTGGGCTTGGAACTCCCGTCTACGAAGGCGTATATAGAAAACCTTATATCCACGCGTTCGGGGGATTGAGCTGCATCTTTTGGTATAGGCCCCGCCCATTTCCGCCATTAATTTTTTCGCGCAAAATCGCGAAAACTGACTAGCCGCTCAGAATTAACTCCTCCGAAACCGCAAGTCCGATCGACACCAAATTTGGCATGGATCATCTCTGGACACACGTCATACTGGCTTGTGCTCCCCAGATTGATACGCGAAAAACTCTTCCGGCTATAAGCTAATGAATATTCACGAAAAACGCTACTAATGCTAACTGATGTCATATCTTTGGTTTGCAATGGCCGATCGACACCAAACTCGGAGGTCTTATGTGGGACGCCCCCCTGAGGGCCTGTGCAAAATTTGGTGCAACTAGCCTCTAGGTGGCGCTGTTTAACGAGAAAAATTAATTCTGGTATAACCGCAAGTCGCATTGACGTGAACTTTGTGCCAAATTGTTCAGCACGGTCCCCTGACCTCAGACACCAAAGTGCATCCTAATGTGCCCATAGGTGGCGCTGTTATTTGCAATTAAACACGAAAAAATTCATCCCATTGACTTACATTCATTTTATATCTCCAGAACCGCAGGTCCGATTGACACCAAATTTGCGTCAATTCTTCCCCATGGGCCCATGATGACACCTGACAAATTTGGTACAATTCGCCAAACGGTGGCGCTATACTAGAAGCTGAAAGCCCTTCAGAAAGCCCATTGAAATGAATGGGACTTCAAACCACGCCACATTTTGCCTAGGTTAGGAATGGCCGATCAACACCAAACTTCAGGATCTTATGCGACATGACTTCTGGAACTGCTGTGTGAAATTTGGTGTCAATCGGCTAAAAGGTGACTATATAAATCATTTATGAAAAAACACTCCCATTCACTCCCATTCATTTTATATCTCCAGAACCGCAGGTCCAATTGACACCAAACTTGGGTCAAATCTTCCCCATGGGTCCCTGATGATACCTGAAAAATTTGGTACAATTCGGCCAAACGGTGGCGCTTATAATTGAAGCTCAAATGCCACGTAAAAGCCCATTGAAATGAATGGGATTTCAAACCACGCCACAATTTGCCTAGGTTAGGAATGGCTGACCAGCACTAAACTTGGGTATCTTATGCGGCATGACTTCTGGCACTGCTGTGTGAATTTTGGTGTCAATCGGGACGACTCGCGCACCCTCCGCGGGGCGAGGGGGCGAGTTTCGCCAGGAGGCTTGGACCCCGCTTACAACTGCTTGCAGTTCTAGTTAGGGGTCCAAGCCCGAAGTGGGCTGGGAACCCGCGTTTGCAAGGCAACGCGGTTCCCATACCACGAAGTGGCAGGGAACCCTATTGTAATCGCTCTCGCTTTTATTATTATTATTATTTTTTTTCTTCCGCGTGCGATTCCACTACTGCAGCATACCCCGTAACTGCTAGGGACGCTGAAACTCATAGGGTAGGTCACATTCAGTGCACGTAACTCAGGCCCGAAAACACGCACACTTCTACTGCTAGGGGGCGCTATAAGCAAGGTCAACGCGTTTGGGCTTGGAACTCCCGTCTACGAAGGCGGATATGGAAAACCTTATATCCACGCGTTCGGGGGATCATGCTGCATCTCATGGTATAGGCCACGCCCATTTCCGCCTAAACTTTTTTCGCGCAAAATCGCGAAAACTGACTAGTCAGCCAGAATTAACTCCTCCGAAACCGCAAGTCCGATCGACACCAAATTTGGCACAGGCCATCTCTGGACACACATCATACTGGCTTGTGCTCCCCAGATCGATACGCGAAAAACTCTTCCGGCTATAAGCTAACGAATATTCACGCAAAACGCTACTAATGCTAACTGATGTCATATCTTCGGTTTGGAATGGCCGATCGACACCAAACTCGGAGGACTTATGTGGGACGCCCCCCCGAAGGCCTGTGCAAAATTTGGTGCAAATAGCCCCTAGGTGGCGCTGTTTAACTTGAAAAATTAGTTCTGGTATAACCACAAGTCGCATTGACGAGAACTTTGTGCCAAATTGTTCAGCATGGTCCCCTGACCTCAGACATTAAAGTGCATCCTAATGTGCCTATAGGTGGCGCTGTTATTGCCGATTAAACACGAAAAAAAAAATCCCATTGACTTACATTCATTTTATATCTCCGGAACCGCAGGTCCGATTGACACCAAATTCGCGTCAATTGTTCCCCCTGGGCCCCCGATGACACCTGACAAGTTTTGTACAATTCGGCCAAAAGCCGGCGCTGTAATGGAAGCTGGAATGCCAAAAATGTCCCATTGAAATGAATGGGATTTCAAACCATGCCACAATTTGCCTAGGTTAGGAATGGCCGATCAACACCAAACTTCAGGATCTTATGCGACATGACTTCTGAAACTGCTGTGTGAAATTTGGTGTCAATCGGCTAAAAGGTGACTATATAAATAATTTATGAAAAAACACTCCCATTCACTCCCATTCATTTTATATCTCCGAAACCGCAGGTCCGATTGACACCAAACTTGGGTCAAATCTTCCTATGGGTACCTGATGATACCTGAAAAATTTGGTACGATTCGGCCAAACGGTGGCGCTATAATGGAAGCTGGAATGCCGTAAACACTCCCATTGACTTACATTCATTCTATATCTCCGGAACCGCAGGTCCGATTGACACCAGATTTGGGTCAGTTGTTACCTATGGGTCCCTGATGATACCTGAAAAATTTGGTACAATTCGGCCAAACGGTGGCGCTATAATTGAAGCTCAAATGCCACGAAAAAGTCCATTAAAATGAATGGGATTTCAAACCATACCACAATTTGCCTAGGTTAGGAATGGCTGACCAGCACTAAACTTCAGGATCTTATCGCGGCATGACTTCTGGAACTGCTGTGTGAATTTTGGTGTCAATCGGACGACTTCGCCACTCAGCGGGCTGGGGCGAAGTTACGCCAGGGCTTGGACCCGCCTACAACTGCTTGCAGTTCTAGTTATTATTATTCTTATTCTTCCGTCCCTAATTCGCGATACTGCAGCGTATGCTGTAACTCCTAGGAACGCAAGTTTCGCGGTGTAGGTCAAGTTCAGTGCATCGTAACTCAGGCGCAAAAATTCGCACACGTCTACCACTAGGTGGCGCTGTGACAAATTTTTCGCGTTTAGGCTTGGCACGCCCGCCTACGATGGCGTAATATGGAAAACCTTATATCCACGCGTTCGGGGATCCTGCTGAATCACGTGGTATAGGCCACGCCCATTTCCGCCTAGACTTTTTCGCGCAAAATCGCGAAAACTGACTAGCCGCTCAGAATTAACTCCTCCGAAACCGCAAGTCCGATCGACACCAAATTTGGCGCAGGCCATCTCTGGACACACATCATACTGGCTTGTGCTCCCCAGATAGATACGCGAAAACTCTTCCGGCTATAAGCTAACGAATATTCACGGAAAACGCTACTAACGCTAACTGATGTCATATCTTCGGTTTGGAATGGCCGATCGACACCAAACTCGGAGGACTTATGTGTGACGCCCCTGAAGACCTCTGCAAAGTTGGTGCAACTAGCCTCTAGGTGGCGCTGTTTAACGCGAAAAAATTAGTTCTGGTATAACCGCAAGTCGCATTGACGTGAACTTTGTGCCAAATTGTTCAGCATGGTCCCCTGACCTCATGTACCAAAGTGCATCCTAATGTGCCCATAGGTGGCGCTGTTATTGCCAATTAAACACGAAAAAAAAAAATCCCATTGACTTACATTCATTTTATATCTCCGGAACCGTAGGTCCGATTGACACCAAATTTGGGTCATATCTTCCCCATGGCGCCCTGATGACACCTGACAAATTTTGTGATATTTGGCCAAAAGGTGGCGCTATAATGGAAGCTCGAATACCAAAAATGTCCCATTGAAATGAATGGGTTTTCAAACCACGCAACAATTTGCCTAGGTTAGGAATGGCCGACAAACACCAAACTTCAGGATCTTATGCGGCATGACTTCTGGAACTGCTGTGTGAAATTTGGTGTCAATTGGCTAAAAGGTGACTATATAAATAATTTATGAAAAATCACTCCCATTGACTCCCATTCATTTTATATCTCCAGAACCGCAGGTCCAATTGACACCAAACTTGGGGCAAATCTTCCCCATGGGCCCATGATGATACCTGATAAATTTGGTACAATTCGGCCAAACGGTGGCGCTATAATTGAACCTCAAAGCCCTTCAGAAAGCCCATTGAAATGAATGGGATTTCAAACCAGGCCACAATTTGCCTAGGTTAGGAATAGCCGATCAACACCAAACTTCAGGATCTTATGCGGCATGACTTCTGAAAATGCTGTGTGAATTTTGGTGTCAATTGGCCAAAAGGTGACTATATAAATAATTTATGAAAAAACACTGCCATTCACTTACATTCATTTTATATCTCCGGAACCGCAGGTCCGATTGACACCAAATTTGCGTCAATTGTTCCCCCTGGGCCCATGATGACACCTGACAAATTTGGTACAATTCGGCCAAACGGTGGCGCTATAATGGAAGCTGGAACGCCGAAAAAGTCCCATTGAAATGAATGGGTTCTAAAACCATGCCACAATTTGCCTATGTTAGGAATGGCCGATCAACACCAAACTTCAGGATCTTATGTGGCATCACTTCTGGAACTGCTGTGTGAAATTTGGTGTCAATCGGCTAAAAGGTGACTCTATTAATAATTGTTGAAAAACACCCCATTCACTTACATTCATTTTATATCTCCAGAACCGCAGGTCCGATTGACACCAAATTTGGGTCAAATCTTCCCCATGGGCCCATGATGATACCTGATAAATTTGGTGAAATTCAGCCTAAAGGTGGCTATAATTGAAGCTGAAAGGCCTTCAGAAAGCCCATTGAACTTAATGGGATTTTCAACTATGACACATTTTGCCTAGGTTAGGAATGGCTGACCAACACTAAACTTGGGGATCTTATGCGGCATGACTGCTGAAACTGCTGTGTGAATTTTGGTGTCTATCGGCCAAAAGGTGACTATATAAATAATTTATGAAAAAACACTGCCATTCACTTACATGCATTTTATACCTCCGTAACCACAAGTCCGATTCATACCAAATTTGGGTCAAATGTTCCCACTGGGTCCCTGATGACACCTGACAAATTTGGTGCAAATCGGCCAAAAGATGGCGCTGTAATCGATGCTGACATTTATCGGTAAATCCCATTCATTCCAATGGCATTTTCAAACGCGTTTTCTTTTTATTCTTCCGCCGCTAGTTCCACTACTGCAGCATACCCCGTAAGTGCTAGGGACGCGAAACTCACAAAATTAGTCAAGGTCACCGCACCGACCGCAGGCACAAAAGAACGCACAAGTCTACCGCTAGGGGGCGCTACAAGCAACATCCAACACTTTTTACATTCAAGTCGCAATAACTCCCACATACTGAAGCGCATATTCAAAACCTTATATCCACGCGCTCGGGGAACATGCTGAATCGCCGGGTGTAGGCCACGCCCATTTCCGCCTAGACTTTTTTCGAGCTACATCGCGAAAACTGACTAGCAGCTCAGAATTAACTCCTCCAAACCGCCAAGTCCAATCGACACCAAATTTGGCATGAACCATCTCTGGACACACATCATACTGGCTTGTGCTCCCCAGATTGATACGCGTAAACCTCTTCCGGCTATAAGCTAACGAATATTCACGCAAAACGGTAGTAACGCTAACTGAAGTCATATCTTCGCTTTGCAATGGCCGATCGACACCAAACTCGGAGGACTTATGTGGGACGGTCCCCTGAGGGCCTTGCGAAATGGGGCCCTGATGATACCTGAAAAATTGGGTACAATTCGGCCAAACGGTGGCGCTATAATTGAAGCTCAAATGCCACGAAAAAGCCCATTAAAATGAATGGGATTTCAAACCATGCCACAATTTGTCTAGGTTAGGAATGGCCGATCAAGACCAAACTTGGAGATCTTATGCGGCATGACTTCTGGAACTGCTGTGGGAAATTTGGTGTCAGTAGGCTAAAAGGTGACTCTGCTAATAAATTATCAAAAAACACTGCCATCCACTTACATGCATTTTATATCTCCGTGAACCACAAGTCCGATTCATATCAAATTTGGGTCAAATGTTCCCACTGGGTCCCTTTATGACACCTGACAAATTTGGTGCAAATCGCCCAAAGATGGCGCTGTAATCGATGCTGAAATGTATCGATAAATCCCATTCGCTTCGATGGCATTTTCAAACGCAGGACGTTTGGCCTCTGTTTGGAAAGGCCCGTCGAGACCTAACTCGGGGACATTATGCAGCATCGGTGCGAGGCCTGGACGACTTCGCCGCCCTCAGCTGGGCTGGGGCGTAGTTTCGCCAGGGGGCTTGGACCCCGCTTACAACTGCTTGCAGTTCTAGTTTATTTATGTTTTTAGTTTTTGTTTTGTTTTTTAACACACACACACATGCTTACTGTTCTGCTTATTTATTTCATTTTTAGTATATTTTTATTTCACGCACACACAGTTTTATTTATTTTATTTTTAATACTTTTTAAACAAACACACGCACACTTACTGTTTTGTTTATTCTATTTTTAGTATTTTTAACACATGCACTGTTTTATTTATTTATTTTATTTTTTAATATATATATTTCTTTTTTTTAAACACAAACACAGATACTTTGATTACTTTACGCTTTAATTCTTTAACGAAATGTATGGGGCTGTGTTATGTTATATGTATGATGCTTTGGCAATATTGTTGCAAATTGAATTGAATTGAATTGACAACCCTATCCATTATTTACTGACTGGTAGGCTACCTTATCTGCCTTTTGCTATCTTGGTTATTAAGTAATATATTCCACCGTGTTGTCCTACTTTAGATGGCCTGCATTACAACAACATGGGGCGTTTTTGTAGTCCATCTTCAGAACATTGTAGTTTCATCAGTTTCATCCTAAGTCCTTACGGATTCTTCTTCACATCTTTCCTTGACTTCAAGACGTTTTCCATCGAAGTCAAGGAAAGGATGTTAGGAAAGGAGATTTTTTACTTTTCGACCGCAGCCTCTGTTTCAGTTGTGTTTATCAAACACAGGATTGCTTCCACAGAGATAGAAGCAGGCGCTTGCGTGGCCTGCACGGCGCTGTTGCTCAGAGCAGAGCCCTTTGAATTTGAAGGGCTCTGGCTCAGAGGCTGCGGCGTGTCATCGGAAACCCGCCCACCGCGCAGCCGCGACAGCTGCAAAGGAAGTGCGCAGCTCCGCTCTACGGTAGAGGGGGGCTCTCCACGGGGCAGGGAACACCCAGTCCTGTGGTAAGATAGCACATACAACAACCAGCTCTTATTTTCTTTCTCTACCAACAAACATGACAACGATTATTCTGTCTTCGAATACAGAGATATCTCTAACAAGGTAAATGGCGCCGATCCGGGAGAAGCAGCAGACCAAGTTTATCTTTTCTGAAGAAAGCATGCTAACGTTAGCCTAGCCTATACATTTTTCTTACTACAAGTTCTGGTGGAAAGTTTTTGACGGCACTAATTTGCACCCCCACGTTATTGTTGAGTAGTCCGTAGTACGTGTCTGATGGACTCGTCGACATGAAACGCCGCTTAGCTTCTGTAAACCAGTTACTCATTTAAAATAAGGGGCACAAGTTAACGTTAGCGGTTTAGCGTGGCACTCCGTAACCAGCGTTTACCCTGTAAGTCAATGATGTTAGTTGACATGCACGCGGATGCCCTGTAGCTCCAGTAGCAACAGCAGCTGGGTTAATGTTTGAATGTTTCCCTGAACAGTGTGGAGTTTGTGTCACGGAAACGAGTTCAACATTGTCATCCCAGGTTAGGAAGCTTACTATACTAGCCGCCCCTTTTAAAGTTAATTGTCTACACGACCTCGCGAGTCTGACAAACTCAAGAGCTGTTGAAGCTGTAACTTCTCATTTAGTATCCAGTCGCTCAGTCAGTAACTTACTTTGCAAACCCACATGCATTTTGAACATCTGACGGAGGAACTTCTAGCTGCTGTTTAGTCAAATACTGAGCAATAAAGCGCTGCACAAGACTAGACACCTACAGTTGGACCACATTGTCTGGTTGTACTGTGGCCCAGTTTATAAATCAAAATACTGTCAGTTATACAGAGGGATCAGTTGTGCAACATAAACATAGAATGAAATCTGCACCTTCTTCCTAATCTGACCCACGTGAATCATGCAGATCTGTAAATTTAAAAAAGGAAGAGGGGTTACAGGAACTGGCTGAGTGAAATGGAGAGGAATCCTCAAGCAGGCTGACGTGTGTAAAGTTTTATTCCTTTCCGAGGGCTGTTTCACAAAACCAAGATAGCGGATTAAGCTGGGATTTTCCAGTTATCCTGGCTGAATTAAGTCTTGACTCGGTTTCACGAAAGCAGTAGCACATAAGTTACCATGGCGATTTATTCTGTGCAGCTAGCCTGCTCCAGACCAGGCTAACAGCTAGGCTTAGTTAATCCTGGTGCCTTATCTGTTCAGTCAGCGGTCACGCCGATCAGAAACCAAAGTGTTTTTTTCAGTCATTCCATCTTCTTATGTAGGCCTGTGTTTTGCATATTTTTCAGTAGGCTGTATTAAAAGAGTAGGTTGTGGTTATTAGGTTTCATAACTACAGAAGATGCGTGCACCATACTTTGCACACAATGAGCATCAGCGAGTAGGTTTATGTGGAATGAAAGCACTTGTAAAAAATAAAAATAATAAAACAGGATAAATAAAAGAAAAAAGTAACACGGGTACAGCAATAAACCAGCGAAAGAAAGTGGCAGCCAATTGTGAACCGCCTGAATGTGTGAGAAGCTACAAATCTCACAGCTCTTAACTGAAACTGTCATAATTATAATCTTATATTGTGCCTTAAAAGTGAGCACCAGACATTATGTCACTCAAGAAACTCACACAAACTATGTAGGATTCCTATGTCATTTTATAATACTCTCAAATTATAGTACTATATATATATATTGTGGACTGTTTATTCATGAAACAACTGCGTGATTGGGAGAGAAAACAATTATTACCGCAATACATTGTGTTACAGTTTGGCTCACAGTGGACTTCTATACACTAAATCACTAAATCTCTTCTCTCTGTAGTTGCTGGATTTCCAATGTCCTCAGCGCTTCTTTTTATCTCCATCTAAGTCCAAGTCCTGTTTTTTATTTTGTAAATTTTAAAGCGTGTGCAGTTCAGACATCTGACAGTCTGTAAAACACATAACAGTCAGCACTGCAGGAAGTGTTCACCTGTGGATGTGCTTATACTTAGTACAGTGGCAGACTGGCTGTCAGACTGTAGGACTACAGCCTCAGGGTCAAGTTACAGATATCATACAGTATTTTCTATGAGCACCACAACACTGACTTTTTATCTATTATCCATATTAACTAAACAAGTACACCATTTTCACACAAAACTGGCAGACCTCCAGCCTCTCTGCCAAACCTACTAAATAGATACACACTTTTTAAGAGTATTTGTCCAAAATGTTGCTTGCAATAAAAAATGGTAAATAACTGAAAAGGCTTCAGAAAGGTTAATAAGAACACATGCAGTGCAAACATAGAATAAAGATATGTGCACTGTCCAAAAAAAAACAACTTAAGCTAAATGAACAAGCTGTTGATACTGCATTATATTTTTATATTTTGAATTGTCACCTGCCAGCTGAATTTTGTGTTTCCTTTTTATTTGAATAAAATTTATATAAAATAATTTCCACCATAAATTGGTGTTGAATATTTCTTCACACGTCAGAAAATTAAGAGTTTAATGCTCAAAAACGTCTGGGGGAGGACGCCCAGCCTCCCCACTCAGATATCTCAGCATTGAATATTATTTCGAAATAGGGTTAAATGGGTAATACTATGAGGAAAAGAAATACTTATGTTGTGAACTGCCGCTATATAAATAAAATTGAATTGAGTAAACAGTATGTTGATTAGTGGTTGTAATTAATACATTTGCTAAGTGACATATTAAGATCCACTGCTCACTTTTAAGGTCTGACATAATGTTACTATTCATGGTAACGTTATAAATATGACAGTTTCTGTTAGGAGCAGTGATTCTTTTAGCTGCTTACTTATTAAGTAGGCCTATTGTATATAAGTATTGTCTGCCACGCTTTTCTCGCTGTTTTAATACTGCGGCCGTGTTTCTTTCTTTTTTAGATATTATGTGCATATTTTCATCAAAACCTTTTTTTCACACAGTGAGTAACAGAGAATAAAGTGTGCTGCACTACGTCTTTTCCATTTCAGCATCAATGAATCTGTGATCGACAGCGTGGTCTCTTGAAGAAAGTTGTTGACTCCATTTATCTGAATTACTTACACCTGGCTTGACTTAGTTGCACCTTCTGAGCCTGGTTTGGCCTTTGTGAAACTGATAAAGCCAGGATGCACTGATCGGACTATGTCAAGCCTAGCTTTATCTCTTATCCTGGATTTCTAAATTCTACTTTTGTGAAACAGCCCTCAGAGTATCAATAAGGATGTTTGTTTACGTTCAGCTGCCCATTCCACACCTGCGTACTGTGTAGAAAGAAATTCTGGCCGTTCCTGCCAGTGATGCTCGGACTCGTCGGGAGAGAGTGGGGTTATATCACCCAGTAATAAGTAGAGTAGCTAATATTACTTTCATATGCTTAGTAACTAGTAGGTAATAGCTATATGGCCTATTATTTCTGAGTAACTTGCCCAACACTGAGTTGACAATAAGGATCGGATAAATTGCGTATTTTTTGATTATTGCTTGTTATAGGCTATGTCTAATGTTTACTTTGACGTTGTTGTCGCTTGTTCTCTCATATAGGCTTTGTTTAATCCATTTAAATTTACAGCACAATGTTTTGCAGGGACATTTATTACTGGCGCACATCGCGGTTACGCTGTGAACACGATATGATTATGGTGGTGCTGTATGCAAAGGGAAGGAAGAGAAAGAAAATAGCGAGGGACAAAGAAGAAAGTGTCCAAAGTATGTGATTATTTCAAGCTAAAGAAAGAAAACAACTCTGTAATGTTAAAGCCCGTCCACCGTAAAACGAAACTTATGTCGCCTCGGCGACAGCACTTGATCAGAAGCAGCCGGTGCTCTGCCAGCAGACCACAGACAAGGCAACAGTAACAGCAACTTAAGCATTTAACTGACATCATGATTGATTGCTGAGTTGAAGGCTAGCCAAAGTAAGCTGCAGTCCTCAGCTGAAAATGTCCACACATGTGTTTGTTGTTTTCCTTTTTTCAATCCCCCATATTCTTTGTATTTATATCTGCCATCTTTATAATAACAAGCAGCTGCTGTTTCGTGTGCAGGATCGCTCATTTCCTGTTTCATTACTGTTACATTTACATTTATTCATTTATACTATTTATTGGGTCTGTCTATACTTATACTGGTTTTTCATTACTAAATAATTGCCTTTTAAAAACATGTTATTTAAGAAAGAATAAATTGAGAATAGTAATCAAATTTAATATATTATTATAACTAGCTGTTTCAGAGCAGCCACAAAAGTAATGTTTACATCAGCAAAGTCACTATATAAAATCAGTATTCGTGTTCGTCATTGTCCCAGCTGTATTGGGTTTTTTTTGTGCATGTCCAAAAATCAGGCTGTCCGCGGGGTCTTAAAAGTTAATAAATCAATTTTGCGAAAATTAAGGCCATTAAAGAGTATTAAAAAGTCTTAATTGCCATTTAACAAGGTATTAAATTTTGAAGGTATTTTTTTCAATGTGAAAATCCTGTTTGTCCAAAAGTTTTTTTTGCTAAAAGTGTAGGTGAACGTATTTATTATAATGCATAGCCAAAAGAGTAACCACTGTGTGATTCGCTTCTGTAACACTAAGCTGGGATCTTCCGCGGCGCCTATTTCAAACTTAAACGCTCCAAAAAAATAGATCTGTGTGAACCGGAAAATGATTTACGAGTACAACCGACCGTAATCTCTCACCCTGCCGGACCCTCAATACTAATTGTCCAAAACATAGTCGGAGTGGCGATCAGAAGTAACAAGATTAACCCGGTTGGCCGGCTGCTCTATGGCCACATGAACAGCCCCGTTCTGAAAAACAAGAGCAAGATGCGCTGCCAGCAGCTGAATCAGTGAAACAGAAGACAACTGGGAAAATTGAAGAGTTTGGGTCGCTGGCTAATAAGCTAAATTGGTGCCTTTTATTGAAACACATTCAACTTTTCATAAAGCCCATGCTCTCATCAATGTCACTTTTTTTGAACAGCTCAGTCACAGCCTGGATGGAGCAGGATTTTAAAAAAAGTTTGTGCTGCAACAAACTTTATAAATGTTGAACTCAATGTTCTGCATAGATGGGTATGATTATTGACGAGTTAGTAGTCTGCCCAAAATCGAGGTTGGAGACTATCATGTAGCCTAGAGCATTTTTCTGGCACAAAGTTAATGAATAAAAAACACCACCAAACTGAAACAGCTGTAATTTGAATTAATATTATACTAGTGGTAAGTTATATGAAATTATATTGAATATTGTAACATAATGAATATATAAATATCAAACTTACAGTTTACTATTAAATTAACAACATACTTTTAATTTAATGTTATAATGTTATACTAATACAGTCATATAGGCCCTGTCCCATTTCTCCTCCCTTAAAACTTCCACTTGGTTTTGAGTGCCCTCGACAGTAAAGTCCCCTCGACGAGGGAAGTGGGGTGAAGATATTTCCCTATGAAATGGGACACCACTATATGCAAATTTATGTAGCTTAACGTGCTCCACTCACGCCACGCCGCAGCGCCGACGCGTTCACCGGTAGTAGCCTACTACTATTTTCATTCAAGGAAAATGCCGGGTCCAGTGGTTGTGTTGCCTGTTGTGTGGGCTGTGTTGGTTTATCTACGCCTGATCAATCAACAGAGAAGACATGTGGAAAACAGAAGACGATTCACCGACGTATTTTGTGTGTGTATTTGATCGCTTGGACGCCGCATAGCAAACCCAAAGTAAAGTTTGCTTGTCTAGTTGCAGTCTGTTTCCGAAAGGCTGCCATGGGAACAGGGCAAGTTTTCGTAATTTCAAACAACAGACACTGCACTTTACAACAATCACCGATTGTGTTCAGTGCTGATTCTGAAGTTTGGGTTTAGGGAGAAATGACAGTGCGCAGTGATGGGAACGATGATGCGTTAGACGAATGCGGCTCGCTTTTAATAGTTTTACCTCACGCTAACGCCTTTTAGAAGTTAATCATTGGAACCCGATATCGACAATAAAGTTAACTAACGTAACCCAGATCAAATGTATATTTGATGGGCAGACTCTCTCGAAGCAATCGGCAGATATCATTAACATCGGCAGATGAAATGAAATATGTTCGTGAAATATTTTGTAACATTAGTGTTCAAAACTCAACAGTCCATTGGATGTGCATCAAACTAACATATTCCAACATATTTCGACATTTTAAAATGCTTATTTGCGAAAATATACTTACAATTTTGGGGTAATTTCATCTCCCACTTCGTTTTGAGCCTGCATCGGACCTCACTACGTTTTGAGGGTTGATTTTAAGGGAAGATTAGCACTCCCCCTTGCTCCCTAAGGTATTGGGACACCCTACCCCTACACGAGAACGCGCAAAAACGAGGGTTAGGGCAGAAATCTAGGGGAAGGGGAGGTATTGGGACAGGGCCTTAGACTCCTCCAGGATGTGCCTGTGCTACACCGCCTCTACTACTTACGTTATTCATCACTCAGTTTATTAGGGCCCGAGCACGAACCGTGCGAGGACCCTATTGAAACTGGTAGGATTATTTTTAGGGCCCGAGCACTAACGGTGCGAGGACCCTATTGAAACTGTTAGATTATTTTAGGGCCCGAGCACTAACTGTGCGAGGACCCTATTGAAACTGTAAAGATTATTTTTTAGGGCCCGAGCACTAACGGTGTGAGGACCCTATTGAAACTGTTAGGATTATTTTTCTTTCTTTCTTTCTTTCTTTCTTTCTTTCTTTCTTTTTCTGCAAAGTAAGCTCAATTTTCGTGGCCGCAACATGCTCGAAAAGTCACCAAATTTGGCACACATGTCAGGACTGGTGAAAAATTTTTCGCGGACGGGCGTGGCAAAATGGTCTCGCTAGCCACCTAGAAAATTAGGAAAATTTAGCCCCTCATCCACGCTCGACCTACATGCACGTAAATTCGGTGGGGACGTGTATCATATCAAGACGCACAAAAAAGTCCGCCATTTGGTGTCAATCGGCTAAAAGGTGACTCTATTAATAATTGTTGAAAAAACACCCCATTCACTTAGATTCATTTTATATCTCCAGAACCGCGAGGTCCGATTGACACCAAATTTGGGTCAAATCTTCCCCATGGGCCCATGATGATACCTGATAAATTTGTTGAAATTCGCCTAAAGTTGGCGCTGTAATTGAAGCTAGAACGCCGTAAAAGTCCCATTGAAATGAATGGGATTTCAAACCATGCCACAAGTTGCCTAGGTTAGGAATGGCCGATCAACACCAAACTTGGGGACCTTTTGACGGCACTTCCGTAAGGTCTGTGTGAAATTTGGTGTCAATCGCCCAAAGGTGACTATATAAATAATTTTTGAAAAACACTCCCATTGACTTACATTCATTCTATATCTCCGAACCGCAGGTCCGATTGACACCAATTTTGGTTCAATTGTTACCTATGGGTCTCTGATGATACCTGACCAATTTGGTACAATTCGCCAAACGGTGGCGCTTATACTAGAAGCTGAAAGCCCTTCAGAAAGCCCATTGAAATGAATGGGATTTCAAACCACGTCACATTTTGCCTAGGTTTGGAATGGCTGACCAACACTAAACTTGGGTATCTTATGGGGCATGACTTCTGAAACTGCTGTGTGAATTTTGGTGTCAATCGCCAAAAGGTGACTGTATTAATAATTTATGAAAAACACTCCCATTCACTTACATGCATTTTATATCTCCGTAACCCCAAGTCCCATTCATACCAAATTTGTGTCAAATGTTCCCACTGGGTCCCTGATGACGCCTGAGAAATTTGGTGCAAATCGCCTAAAGAGGGCGCTGTCATCGGGCTGAAATGTATCGATAAATCCCATTCGCTCCGATGGCATTTTCAAACGCTGGACGCTTCACTTCTGTTTGGAACGCCCGCCGAGACCTAACTCGGGACCTTGCTGCTGCACGGGTGCGGGCTTCAGGATCGACTCAGCGGCTCAGCTGAGGCGAAGTTACCGGGGCTTGGACCCCGCTTACAACTGCTTGCAGTTCTAGTTAGGGCCCGAGCACTAAACGCACGAAGCGACCCTATTGAAACTGTTAGATTATTTTTAGGGCCCGAGCACGTAACCGTGCGAGGACCCTATTGAAATTGTAAGGATTATTTTTTTAGGGCCCGAGCACGAACCGTGCGAGGACCCTATTGAAATTGTAAGGATTATTTTTTTTTTTTTTTTTTAGGGCCCGAGCACTAACGGTGCGAGGACCCTATTGAAATTGTAAGGATTATTTTTTTTTTTTTTTAGGGCCCGAGCACTAACGGTGCGAGGACCCTATTGAAATTGTAAGGATTATTATTTTTAGGGCCCGAGCACGAACCGTGCGAGGACCCTATTGAAATTGTAAGGATTATTTTTCTTTTTAGGGCCCGAGCACGAACCGTGCGAGGACCCTATTGAAACTGTTAGGATTATATTTTTTCTTTTTCCTTTTTTCTTTATTTTTCTGCAAAGTAAGCTCATTTTTTCGAGGTCGCTAACATGCTCGAAAACTCACCAAATTTGGCACGCATGTCAGGACTGGTGAAAAATTTCAGTATTTTGTGGGTTTCAAGGACAGGCGGGCCAAAATGGCTTCGCTAGCGCCACCTAGAAAATTAGAAAAATTAGCCCCTCGTCCACGCTCGACCTACATGGACGAAATTTGGTGGGGACATGTATCATATCAAGACGCACAAAAAAGCCTCAAGGACCCATACCCTAAACTCGACAGGAAGTCCGCCATTTTGAATTTGGCGGCCATTTTGGGACGATTCACACACTCCGTACTTTAACGAACTCCTCCTAGGGATTTAGTCGGATCAACTTCAAATTTCTGCTGTGCCTTCTAAAGGCATTGACGATGTAAAGTTGTGCTATCTGCGCTGTTAGTCGATGGGTTGTCCGTGGGCCTTGACGATTCGGCCATGAAACAGGAAGTTGTAGTAACTTCGCTATACATGCTCAGATCCGCATCGAAATTTGACACGCTTTGACAAGAGTCCCGCCCTGAACACATCTACATGCCAACATTCGCACACAGTCATAGCGCCACCTGCTGGCAACAGGAAGTGACCTTTAACGAAGCAGCCCCGCCCACGCTTGACCTACATTTACAAAATTTCTGTGGTATATCTATCATGTCCAGACGTACCAAAAGCCTCTTGGAGCAATGCCGTAAACCCAACAGGAAGTCCGCCATTTTGAGTTTTAGGACAAAGTTTTGGTGATTTACACACTCTGTACTTTTAACTAACTCCTCCTAGAGAAACAGTCGGATCGACTTCAAATTTCTGCTGTGCCTTCTAAAGGCATTGAGTATGTAAAGTTGTGCTCTCTGCGCGTTTTCGTCAATGGGCGTGTCCGTGGCGTCGATGATTCGCCATGAAACAGGAAGTTGCAGTAACTTGGCTGTACATGCTCAGATCTGCACGAAATCTTACATGTAGCATGACAGTCCCGCCCTGAACAAACCTACATGCCGACATTCACCCCCAGTCATAGCGCCACCTGCTGGTAACAGGAAGTGACCTTTAACGAAGCAGCCCCCGCCGCACGTTTGACCTACATGTACACAATTTCTGTGGCACATTGATCATGTCCAGACGTACCAAAAAGCCTCCTGGAGCAATGCCGTAAACCCAACAGGAAGTCGGCCATTTTGAATTTTATGGCAATTTTTGGATGATTTACACTCCGTATTTTAACGTAACTCCTCCTAGGGATTTAGTCGGATCGCTTTCAGACTTCTGCTGTGCCTTCTAAAGGCATTGACGATGAAAAGTTGTGCTATCTGCGGCGTTTTAGTCAATCGGCGTGTCCATGGCGTATGGCCAAAGATCAAGTCTTCGCCATGACACAGGAAGTGGCTGTAACTTCACTGTACATGCTCAGATCTGTCCGAAATTTTACATGTTTAGTAACAGCCCTGCCCTGAACACATGTACATGCCAACATTCACCCACAGTCATAGCGCCACCTGCTGGCAACAGGAAGTGAGGTACAAAACCTTCATGCAACCTCCGAAGCGCGTAGCAAATGCACAGCCGCACTGGCAGAGCTCCAGAATATGCAACGCGGCTGCATCACACCCCGACGCGCTACGGGTGCGAGGGCCCGCCCATCGCTGCTTGCAGCTTTAATTTTTCTTTCTTTCTTTCTTTTTTCTGCAAAGTAAGCTCATTTTTCGCGGCCGCAACATGCTCGAAAACTCACCAAATTTGGCACACTTGTCAGGACTGGTGAAAAATTTCGTATTTTGCGGGTTTCGCTGGATCGGCAGGGCAAAATGGTTTCGCTAGCCACCTGGAAAATTAGAAAAATTAGCCCCTCGTCCACGCTCGACCTACATGCACGAAACTCGGTGGGGACGTGTATCATATCAAGACGCACAAAAAAGCCTCAAGGACCCATACCCTAAATTCGACAGGAAGTCCGCCATTTTGAATTTGGCCGCCATTTTGGGATCGATTCACACACTCCGTACTTTAACGTAACTCCTCCTAGGGATTCAATCGGATCGACTTCAAATTTCTGCTGTGCCTTCTAAAGGCATTGATGATGAAAAGTTGTGCTCTCTGCGCTGTTGGCCAATGGCGTGTCCGTATGCGCCGACGATTCGCCAGGAAACAGGAAGTTGTTGTAACTTCACTCTACATGCTCAGATCTGCACAAAATTTTGCACGCTTGACAAGAGTCGCGCCCTGAACACATGTACATGCCGACATTCACCCCCCCGTCATAGCGCCACCTGCTGGCAACAGGAAGTGACCTTTAACGAAGCAGCCCCGCCGCGACGCTTTACTGCATATGTACGAAATTTCTGTGGCACATGTATCATCTCCAGAGGTACAAAAGCCTCTTGGAGCCATGCCCTAAACCCAACAGGAAGTCGGCCATTTTGAATCGTAGCGACCATTTTGGGACGATTTGCACACTCCGTACTTTAACGAACTCCTCCTAGGGATTTAATCAGATCGACTTCAAATTTCTGCTGTGCCTTCTAAAGGCATTGACGATGTAAAGTTGTGCTCTCTGCGCTGCTGGTCAATGGGCGTGTCCGGTATGCCGATGATTCGCCATGAAACAGGAAGTTGTAGTAACTTGGCTGTACATGCTTAGATCTGTATAAAATTTTACATGTAGCATGACAGTCCCGCCCTGAACAAACCTACATGCCGACATTCACCCCCCAGTCATAGCGCCACCTGCTGGTAACAGGAAGTGACCTTTGACGAAGCAGCCCCGCTGCACGCTTTGACCTGCATGTACGCAATTTCTGTGGCACATTGATCATGTCCAGACGCACCAAAAGCCTCTTGGAGCAATGCCGTAAACCCAACAGGAAGTCGGCCATTTTGAATTTTATGGCAATTTTGGGATGATTTACACACTCCGTATTTTAACGTAACTCCTCCTAGGGATTTAGTCGGATCGCTTTCAGACTTCTGCTGTGCCTTCTAAAGGCATTGACGATGAAAAGTTGTGCTATCTGCGTGTTGTCGTCAATCGGCGTGTCCGGTGGCGTATGCCAAAGATCAAGTCTTCGCCATGACACAGGAAGTGGCTGTAACTTCACTGTACATGCTCAGATCTGTACGAAATTTTACATGTTTAATAACAGCCCTGCCCTGAACACATTTACATGCCAACATTCACCCACAGTCATAGCGCCACCTGCTGGCAACAGGAAGTGAGGTACAAAACCTTCATGCAACTTCCGAATCAGCGTAGAAAATGCTCAGCCGCGACCGCAGACCTCCAGAATATGCAACGCCGCCGCATCACACCCCGACGCGCTAAAGGTGCGAGGGCCCGCCCATCGCTGCTTGCAGCTTTAATTTTTTCTTTTTTCTTTTTTCTGCAAAGTAAGCTCAATTTTCGCGGCCGCAACATGCTCGAAAACTCACCAAATTTGGCACGCATGTCAGGACTGGTGAAAAATTTCGTATTTTGCGGGTTTCAGCGGATCGGGCAGGGCAAAATGGCTCGCTAGCGCCACCTGGAAAATTAGAAAAATTAGCCCCTCGTCCACGCTCGACCTACATGCACGAAACTTCGGTGGGGACGTGTATCATATCAAGACGCACAAAAAAGCCTCAAGGACCCATACCCTAAATTCGACAGGAAGTCCGCCATTTTGAATTTGGTCGCCATTTTGGGACGATTCACACACTCCGTACTTTAACGAACTCCTCCTAGGGATTCAATCGGATCGACTTCAAATTTCTGCTGTGCCTTCTAAAGGCATTGATGATGAAAAGTTGTGCTCTCTGCGGCGTTTTGCCGATGTAGCGTGTCCGTAGCGCCGACGATTCGCCAGGAAACAGGAAGTTGTTGTAACTTCACTCTACATGCTCAGATCTGCACAAAATTTTGCACGCTTGACAAGAGTCGTGCCCTGAACACATGTACATGCCGACATTCACCCCGTCATAGCCACCTGCTGGCAACAGGAAGTGACCTTTAACGAAGCAGCCCCGCCGCGACGCTTTACCTACATGTACTGAAATTTCTGTGGCAGATGTATCATCTCCAGAGGTACAAAAAGCCTCTTGGAGCCATGCCCTAAACCCAACAGGAAGTCGGCCATTTTGAATCGTGCGACCATTTTGGGACGATTTGCACACTCCGTACTTTAACGAACTCCTCCTAGGGATTTAATCAGATCGACTTCAAATTTCTGCTGTGCCTTCTAAAGGCATTGACGATGTAAAGTTGTGCTCTCTGCGCTGTTTTCGTCAATGGGCGTGTCCGTGGCGTCGATGATTCGCCATGAAACAGGAAGTTGTAGTAACTTGGCTGTACATGCTTAGATCTGTATGAAATTTTACATGTAGCATGACAGTCCCGCCCTGAACAAACCTACATGCCGACATTCACCCCCAGTCATAGCGCCACCTGCTGGTAACAGGAAGTGACCTTTGACGAAGCAGCCCCGCCGCGACGCTTGACCTGCATGTACGCTAATTTCTGTGGCACATTGATCATGTCCTGACGTACCAAAAGCCTCTTGGAGCAATGCCGTAAACCCAACAGGAAGTCGGCCATTTTGAATTTTATGGCAATTTTGGGATGATTTACACACTCCGTATTTTAACGAACTCCTCCTAGGGATTTAGTCGGATCGCGTTCAGACTTCTGCTGTGCCTTCTAAAGGCATTGACGATGAAAAGTTGTGCTATTCTGCGTTTTCGTCAATCGGCGTGTCCGTGTGGCGTATGCCAAAGATCAAGTCTTCGCCATGACACAGGAAGTGGCTGTAACTTCACTGTACATGCTCAGATCTGTACGAAATTTTACATGTTTAATAACAGCCCTGCCCTGAACACATTTACATGCCAACATTCACCCACAGTCATAGCGCCACCTGCTGGCAACAGGAAGTGAGGTACAAAACCTTCATGCAACTTCCGAATCGCTGAGAAATGCTCAGCCGCGACCGGCAGACCTCCAGAATATGCAACGCGTCGCATCACACCCCGACGCTACAGGTGCGAGGGTCCGCCCATCGCTGCTTGCAGCTTTAATTTTCTTTTTTCTGCAAAGTAAGCTCAATTTTCGCGGCCGCAACATGCTCGAAAACTCACCAAATTTGGCACGCATGTCAGGACTGGTGAAAAATTTCAGTATTTTGTGGGTTTCGATGGATGGCGGGCGAAATGGCTCGCTAGCGCCACCTAGAAAATTAGAAAAAATTAGCCCCTCGTCCCCGCTCGACCTACATGCACGAAATTTGGTGGGGACGTGTATCATATCAAGACGCACAAAAAAGCCTCAAGAACCCATACCCTAAACTCGACAGGAAGTCCGCCATTTTGAATTTGGTGGCCATTTTGGGACGATTTGCACACTTCGTGACTTTAACGAACTCCTCCTAGGGATTTAGTTGGATCGACTTCAAATTTCTGCTGTGCCTTCTCAAGGCATTGACGATGTAAAGTTGTGCTCTCTGCGCGCTGTTCGCCAATGGACGTGTCCGTGCCGCCGACAATTCGCCATGAAACAGGAAGTTGTGGTAACTTCGCTATAAATGCTCAGATCTGCACCAAATTTTGTACATTTGACAAGAGTCCCGCCCTGAACAAATGTACATGCCAACATTCAACCATAGTCATAGCGCCACCTGCTGGCAACAGGAAGTGACCTTAAACGAAGCAGCCCCGCCACACGCTTGACCTACATGTATGAAAATTCTGTGGTACATCTACCATGTCCAGACGCACAAAAGCCTCTTGGAGCGATGCCCTAAACTCAACAGGAAGTCGGCCATTTTGAATTTTAGGGCAAAGTTTTGGTGATTTACACACTCCGTACTTTAACGAACTCCTCCTAGGGATTTAGTCGGATCGACTTAGAATTTCTGCTGTGCCTTCTGAAGGCATTGACGATGTAAAGTTGTGCTATCTGCGTGTTTTCGTCATTAGGCGTGTCCGTAGCGCCGATGATTCAGCCATGAAACAGGAAGTTGTTGTAACTTCAGTGTACATGCTCAGATCTGCACAAAATTTTACACGCTTAATAAGAGTCCCACCCTGAACACATGTACATGCCGGCATTCACCCCCAGTCATAGCGCCACCTGCTGGCAACAGGAAGTGACCTTTAACGAAGCAGCCCCAGCCGCGACGCTTGACCTACATGTATGAAATTTCTGTGTCACATGTATCATGTCCAGACGCACAAAAGCCTCTTGGAGCGATGCCCTAAACTCGACAGGAAGTCCGCCATTTTGAATTTGGCGCCATTTCGGCACGATTTACACATCGCGCACTTTAACGAACTCCTCCTAGGGATTTAGTCGGATCGACTTCAAATTTCTGCTGTGCCTTCTAAAGGCATTGACGATGTAAAGTTGTGCTATCTGCGCGCTTTCATCAATGGCGTGTCCGTGGCGCCGATGATTCGCCACTGAAACAGGAAGTTGTTGCAACTTGGCTGTATATGCTCAGATCTGCACGAAATTTTGCATGTTATTCAAGAGCCCAGCCCTGAACACGTAGTACATGCCGACATTCACCCACAGTCATAGCGCCACCTGCTGGCAACAGGAAGTGACCTTTAACGAAGCAGCCCCCGCCGCGACGCTTTACCTATATGTAACGAAATTTCTGTGGCACATGGATCATGTCCAGACGCACAAAAAAGCCTCTTGAGCGATGCCCTAAACCCGACAGGAAGTCGGCCATTTTGAATTGTGCGGCCATTTTTGGATGATTTACACACTCTGTACTTTAACTAACTCCTCCTAGGGATTTAGTCCGGCAGACTTCAATTTTCTGCTGTGCCTTCTAAAGGCATTGATGATGTAAAGTTGTGCTATTTGGCGCTGCTAGTCAATGGACGTGTCCGTGGCGCTAGCGCCAAAGATCAAGTCGTCGCCATGACACAGGAAGTGGTTGTAACTTCACTGTAGATGCTCAGATCTGTAACGAAATTTTACACATTTAATAACAGTCCCGCCTCTTAACACATGTACATGCTGACATTCACCCCCAGTCATAGCGCCACCTGCTGGCAACAGGAAGTCAGGTACAAAACCTTCATGCGGCCTCCGAAGCGCATAGAAAATTCACAGCCGCGCAGGCAGGGCTCCACAATATGCAACGCGACCAGCTCACACCCCGACGCGCTACAGATGCGAGGGCCCGCCCATCGCTGCTTGCAGCTTTAATTTTTTTTTTTTTTTTCTTTTTTCTTTTTTCTGCAAAGTAAGCCCCATTTTCAGCGGTCGCAACATGCTCGAAAACTCACCAAATTTGGCACGCGTGTCAGGACTGGTGAAAAATTTCAGTATTTTGTGGGTTTCGCGACGGGCGTGGTAAAATGGCTTCGCTAGCGCCACCTAGAAAATTAGAAAAATTAGCCCCTCGTCCACGTTTGACCTACATGGACGAAATTTGGTGGGGACGTGTATCATATCAAGACGCACAAAAAAGCCTCAAGAACCCATACCCTAAACTCAACAGGAAGTCCGCCATTTTGAATTTGGCTGCCATTTTGGGACGATTCGCACACTCCGTACTTTAACTAACTCCTCCTAGGGGTTCCATCGGATTGCCTTCAAATTTCTGCTGTGCCTTCTAAAGGCATTGACGATGTAAAGTTGTGCTATCTGCGCGTTTTCGTCGATGGGCGTGTCCGTGGCGTCGATGATTCGCCATGAAACAGGAAGTTGTTGTAACTTCATTGTACATGCTCAGATCTGCACGAAATTTTACACGCTTGACAACAGTCCCGCCCTGAACAAATCTACATGCCGAAATTTACCCACCGTCATAGCGCCACCTGCTGGCGACAGGAAGTGACCTTTAACGAAGCAGCCCCCGCAACATGTTTGACCTACACACACAAAATTTTTGGGGGACATGTATCATGTCAAGAGGTACAAAAAAGCCTCTTGGAGCGATGCCCTAAACCCAACAGGAAGTCGGCCATTTTGAATTTTGCCGCCATTTTTGGATGATTTACACACTCCGTACTTTAACGAACTCCTCCTAGGGAGTTAGTCGGATCGACTTCAAATTTCTGCTGTGCCTTCTAAAGGCATTGACGATGAAAAGTTGTGCTATCTGTGAGTTTTCGTCAATCAGCGTGTCCGTGGCGTCTATGATTCGCCATGAAACAGGAAGTGGTTGTAACTTCAGTGTACATGCTCAGATCTGTACGACATTTTACACGTTTGACAAGAGTCCCGCCCTGGACACATGTATATGCCGACATTTACCCACAGTCATAGCGCCACCTGCTGGCGACAGGAAGTGACCTTTAACGAAGCAGCCCCCGCCGCACGTTTGATCTACACGCACGAAATTTTGGGGACATGTATCATGTCAAGAGGTACAAAAAGCCTCTTAGAGCGCATACCCTAAACCCAACAGGAAGTCGGCCATTTTGAATTTTGCCGCCATTATTGGATGATTTACACACTCTGTACTTTAACTAACTCCTCCTAGGGATTTAGTCGGATCGACTTCAAATTTCTGCTGTGCCTTCTAAAGGCATTGACGATGAAAAGTTGTGCTATCTGCGCGTTTTCGTCGATGGGCGTGTCCGTGGCATCGACGATTCGACATGAAACAGGAAGTTGTTCTAACTTCTTCGTACATTCTCAGATCTGTACGAAATTTTGCACGTTTGACAAGAGTCCCGCCCTGAACAAATCTACATGCCAACATTCACCCACAGTCATAGCGCCACCTGCTGGCGACAGGAAGTGACCTTTAACGAAGCAGCCCCGCACGACGCTTTCATCTACACGCACGAAATTTTGGGGGGACATGTATCATGTCCAAAAGTATAAAAAAGCCTCTTGGAGCCATGCCCTAAACCCAACAGGAAGTCGGCCATTTTCAATTTTGCAGCCATTTTGGGACGATTTACACACTCCGTACTTTAACAAACTCCTCCTAGGGATTTAGTTGGATCGACTTCAAATTTCTGCTGTGCCTTCTAAAGGCAATGACGATGAAAAATTGTGCTATCTGTGAGTTTTCGTCGATGGGCGTATCCGTGGCGTGGCGTCAAAGATCAACTCTTCGCCATGACACAGGAAGTGGTTGTAACTTCACTGTAGATACTCAGATCTGCACCAAACTTTACATGTAGGATAACAGTCCCGCCCTGAACACATGTACATGCCGACATTCACCAACAGTCATAGCGCCACCTGCTGGCGACAGGAAGTGAGGAACAAAACCTTCATGCAACGTCCGAATTGCGTAGCAAATGCACAGCCGCACCGGCAGAGCACGAGAACATGCAACGCAGCCGCGTCACACCCCGACGCGCTACAGGTGCGAGGGCCAGCCCAACGCTGCTTGCAGCTTTAATTAGGGCCCGAGCACGAAACGTGCGAAGGACCCTATTGAAACTGTTAGGATTATTTTTTATTAGGGCCCGAGCACGAACCGTGCGAGGACCCTATTGAAACTGTTAGGATTATTTTTTTTTTTTTTTCTTTCTTTTTTCTGCAAAGTAAGCCCCATTTTCGCGGCCTCAACATGCTCGAAAACTCACCAAATTTGGCACACCTGTCAGGACTGGTGAAAAATTTCATATTTTGTGGGTTTCGCGGATGGGCGGGGCAAGATGGCTCGCTAGCGCCACCTAGAAAATTAGAAAAAATTAGCCCCTCGTCCCCGTTCGACCTACATGCACGAAATTTGTTGGGGACGTGTATCATATCAAGACGCACAAAAGCCTCAAGAACCCATACCCTAAACTGGACAGGAAGTCCGCCATTTTCAATTTGGTGGCCATTTTGGGACGATTTGCACACTCGCATACTTTAACGTAACTCCTCCTAGGGATTTAGTCGGATCGACTTCAAATTTCTGCTGTGCCTTCTAAAGGCATTGACGATGTAAAGTTGTGCTATCTGCGCGTTTTCGTCGATGGGCGTGTCCGTGGCGTCGACGATTTGCCATGAAACAGGAAGTTGTAGTAACTTCGCTATACATGCTCGGATCTGCACCAAATTTTGTACATTTCACAAGACTCCCGCCCTGAACAAATGTACATGCCAACATTCAACCATAGTCATAGCGCCACCTGCTGGCAACAGGAAGTGACCTTAAACGAAGCAGCCCCCGCCCCACGTTTGACCTACATGCACGAAATTTGGTGGGGACGTGTATCATATCAAGACGCACAAAAAGCCTCAAGAACCCATACCCTAAACTCGACAGGAAGTCCGCCATTTTGAATTTGGTGGCCATTTTGGGACGATTTGCACACTCCATACTTTAACGAACTCCTCCTAGGGATTTAGTCGGATCGACTTCACATTTCTGCTGTGCCTTCTAAAGGCATTGACGATGTAAAGTTGTGCTATCTGCGGCGTTTTGTCAATGGACGTGTCCGTGGCGTTGATGATTCAGCCACTGAAACAGGAAGTTGTTGCAACTTGGCTGTATATGCTCAGATCTGCAGCGAAATTTTGCACGTTTGTCAAGAGCCCAGCCCTGAACACGTGCACATGCCGACATTCACCCACAGTCATAGCGCCACCTGCTGGCAACAGGAAGTGAACTTTAACGAAGCAGCCCCGCCCGCACGCTTTACCTACATATCACGAAATTTCTGTGGCACATGGATCATGTCCAGACGCACAAAAAGCCTCTTGGAGCAATGCCCTAAACCTGACAGGAAGTCGGCCATTTTGAATTGTGCGGCCATTTTGGGACGATTCGCACACTCCGTGACTTTAACTAACTCCTCCTAGGGGTTCCGTCGGATCGCCTTCAAATTTCTGCTGTGCCTTCTAAAGGCATTGACGATGTAAAGTTGTGCTATCTGCGCGTTTTCGTCAATGGACGTGTCCGTGGCGTTGATGATTACGCCACGTAAACAGGAAGTTGTTGCAACTTGGCTGTATAAGCTCAGATCTGCACGAAATTTTGCACGTTTGTCAAGAGCCCAGCCCTGAACACGCACATACGCCGACATTCACCCACAGTCATAGCGCCACCTGCTGGCAACAGGAAGTGAACTTTAACGAAGCAGCCCCCGCCGCACGCTTTACCTACATATACTGAAATTTCTGTGGCACATCTATCATGTCAAGACGCACAAAACCCTCTTGGAGCGATGCCCCAAACCCAACAGGAAGTCGGCCATTTTGAATTTTACCGCCATTTTTAGTGATTTACACACTCTGTACTTTAACGAACTCCTCCTAGGGATTTTCTCGGATCGGTTTCAAATTTCTGCTGTGCCTTTTAAAGGCATTGACGATGAAAAGTTGTGCTATCTGCGCTGTTCGTCAATGGGCGTGTCCGTGGCGTCGATGATTCAGCCATGAAACAGGAAGTTGTTATAACTTGGCTGTACAAGCTCAGATCCGCACGACATTTTACATGGAGCATGACAGTCCCGCCCTGAACACATGTACATGCCGACATTCATCCAAAGTCATAGCGCCACCTGCTGGCAACAGGAAGTGATCTTTAACGAAGCAGCCCCTCGCCCAAGTTTAACCTACAGTTACGCAATTTCTGTGGTATATCTATCATGTCCACATCGCACAAAAAGCCTCTTGGACCACTCCTCTAATCTCAACAGGAAGTCGGCCATTTTGAATTGTGCGTCCATTTTTGGATGATTTACACACTCCGTACTTTAACTAACTCCTCCTAGGCATGCAATCAGATCGACTTCAAATTTCTGCTGTGCATTCCAAAGGCATTGACGATGTAAAGTTGTGCTCTCTGAGCGTTTTCCTCAATGGGCGTGTCCGTGGCGTCGATGATTCACCATGAAACAGGAAGTTGTAGTAACTTGGCTGTACATGCTCAGATCTGCACGAAATTTTACACGTTTGACAAGAGTCCCGCCCTGAACACATGTACATGCCGACATTCACCCACAGTCATAGCGCCACCTGCTGGCAACCGGAAGTGACATTTAACGAAGCAGCCCCGGCCCCACGTTTGACCTATATGTTCAAAATTTCTGTGGCTCATGTATCAAGTCGAGTCGCACAAAAAAGCCTCTTGGACCACTCCCTAAACCCAACAGGAAGTCGGCCATTTTGAATTTTACGTAAATTTTTGGACGATTTACACACTCCGTACTTTAACTGAACTCCTCCTAGGGATTTAGTCAGATCGATTACAAATTTCTGCTGTTCCTTCTAAAGGCATTGACGATGCAAAGTTGTGCTATCTGCGCGTTTTCGTCGATGGGCGTGTCCGTGGCGTGGCGTCAAAGATCGACTCATCGCCATGAGACGGGATGTGGTTGTAACTTTACTGTACATGGTCAGATCTATATGAAATTTAGCACGTTTAATAAGAGTCCCGCCCTGAACACATGTACATGCCGACATTCACCCACAGTTATAGCGCCACCTGCTGGCAACAGGAAGTGAGTTACAAAACCTTCATGCAGCCTCCGAAGCGCATAGAAAATTCACAGCCGCACAGGCAGGGGTCCACAATAGGCAACGCGACCGGCTCACACCCCGACGCGCTACAGGTGCGAGGGCCCGCCCATCGCTGCTTGCAGCTTTAATTTTTTTTTTTTCTTTATTATTATTATTTTTCTGCAAAGTAAGCTCATTTTTCGGCGCCGCAACATGCTCGAAAACTCACCAAATTTGGCACGCGTGTCAGGACTGGTGAAAAATTTCAGTATTTTGTGGGTTTCGCGGACGGGCGTGGCAAAATGGCTTCGCTAGCGCCACCTAGAAAATTAGAAAAATTAGCCCCTCGTCCACGTTCGACCTACATGGATCGAAATTTGGTAGGGACGTGTATCATATCAAGACGCACAAAAGCCTCAAGAACCCTTACCCTAAACTCGACAGGAAGTCCGCCATTTTGAATTTTGCCGCCATTTTGGGACGATTCAGCACACTCCGTACTTTGACGAACTCCTCCTAGGGATTTAGTCGGATCGACTTCAAATTTCTGCTGTGCCTTCTAAAGGCATTGACGATGTAAAGTTGTGCTATCTGCGCATTTTCGCCGATGGGCGTGTCCGTGGCGTCGATGATTACGCCATGAAACAGGAAGTTGTAGTAACTTGGCTGTACATGCTCAGATCTGCACACAATTTTGCACGTTTGACAAGAGTCCCGCCCTGAACAAATGTACATGCCGAAATTCACCCCCAGTCATAGCGCCACCTGCTGGCAACAGGAAGTCAATTTTAACGACGCAGCCCCGCCGCACGCTTGACCGACATGTACGAAATTTCTGTGGTACATCTATCATGTCCAGATGCACAAAAGCCTCTTGGAGCGATGCCCTAAACTCAACAGGAAGTCGGCCATTTTGAATTTTATGGCAAAGTTTTGGTGATTTACACACTCCGTATTTTAACTAACTCCTCCTAGAGATAGAGTCGGATCGACTTCAAATTTCTGATATGCCTTCTAAAGGCATTGACGATGTAAAGTTGTGCTATCTCGCGCTGTTAGTCAATCGCCGCGTGTCCGTGGCGATGGCGTCAAAGATCAACTCTTCGCCATGACACAGGAAGTGGTTGTAACTTTACTGTAGATGCTCAGATCTGCACAAAATTTTACACGCTTGACAAGAGTCCCACCCTCAACACATGTACATGCCGACATTCACCCACAGTCATAGCCACCTGCTGGCAACAGGAAGTGAGGTACAAAACCTTCATGCAACGTCCGAATCGCTGCAAATGCACAGATGCACCGGCCGAGCTCCAGAATATGCAACGCTGATGCATCACAACCCGACCACGCTTACAGGTGCGAGGGTCCATCCATCGCTGCTTGCAGCTTTAATTTTTCTTTATTATTATTATTATTATTTTTCTGCAAAGTAAGCTCAATTTTCGCGGCCGCTAACATGCTCGAAAACTCACCAAATTTGGCACGCATGTCAGGACTGGTGAAAAATTTCGTATTTTGTGGGTTTCGCGGATGGGCGGGCGAAATGGCTCGCTAAGCCACCTAGAAAATTAGAAAAATTAGCCCCTCGTCCCCGTTCGACCTACATGCACGAAATTTGGTGGGGACGTGTATCATATCAAGACGCACAAAAAAGCCTCAAGAACCCATACCCTAAACTCGACAGGAAGTCCGCCATTTTGAATTTGGTGGCCATTTTGGGACGATTTGCACACTTCGTGACTTTAACGAACTCCTCCTAGGGATTTAGTCGGATCGACTTCAAATTTCTGCTGTGCCTTCTCAAGGCATTGACGATGTAAAGTTGTGCTATCTGCGCGTTGTCGTCAATGGGCGTGTCCGTGCCGTCGACAATTCAGCCATGAAACAGGAAGTTGTGGTAACTTCGCTATAAATGCTCAGATCTGCACCAAATTTTGTACATTTGACAAGAGTCCCGCCCTGAACAAATGTACATGCCAACATTCAACCATAGTCATAGCGCCACCTGCTGGCAACAGGAAGTGACCTTAAACGAAGCAGCCCCCGCCACACGTTTGACCTACATGTATGAAAATTCTGTGGTACATCTACCATGTCCAGACGCACAAAAAGCCTCTTGAGCGATGCCCTAAACTCAACAGGAAGTCGGCCATTTTGAATTTTAGGGCAAAGTTTTGGTGATTTACACACTCCGTACTTTAACGAACTCCTCCTAGGGATTTAGTCGGATCGACTTAGAATTTCTGCTGTGCCTTCTGAAGGCATTGACGATGTAAAGTTGTGCTATCTGCGTGTTTTCGTCATTGGGCGTGTCCGTGGCGTCGATGATTCGCCATGAAACAGGAAGTTGTTGTAACTTCAGTGTATATGCTCAGATCTGCACAAAATTTTACACGTTTAATAAGAGTCCCACCCTGAACACATGTACATGCCGGCATTCACCCCCAGTCATAGCGCCACCTGCTGGCAACAGGAAGTGACCTTTAACGAAGCAGCCCCCGCCGCACGTTTTACCTACATGTACGAAATTTCTGTGGCACATGGATCATGTCCAGACGCAAAAAACAGCCTCTTGGAGCGATGCCCTAAACCCGACAGGAAGTCGGCCATTTTGAATTGTGCGGCCGTTTTTGGATGATTTACACAACTCCTCCTAGGGATTTAGTCGGATCGACTTCAAATTTCTGCTGTGCCTTCTAAAGGCATTGACGATGAAAAGTTGTGCTATCTGCGCGTTTTCGTCAATGGGCGTGTCCGTGGCGTCGAAGATTCGCCATGAAGCAGGAAGTTGTTGTAACTTAATTGTACATGCTCAGATCTGCACGAAATTTGGCACGCGTGACAAGACTCCCGCCCTGAACACATGTACATGCCAACATTCAACCACAGTCATAGCGCCACCTTCTGGCAACAGGAAGTGACCTTTAACGAAGCAGCCCCTCGCGCGACGCTTGACCGACATCTACGTAAATTTCTGTGGTACATCTGGCATGTCCAGGCGTACAAAAAAGCCTCAAGAACCCATACCCTAAAACCTACAGGAAGTCGGCCATTTTGAATTTTGGGGCCATTTTGGGACGATTTGCACACTCCGTACTTTAACGAACTTCTCCTAGGGATTTAGTCGGATCGACTTCAAATTTCTGCTGTGCCTTCTCAAGACATTGACGATGTAAAGTTGTGCTATCTGCGCGCTTTCGTCAATGGGCGTGTCCATATGCGTAGATGATTCGCCATGAAACAGGAAGTTGTAGTAACTTGGCTGTATATGCTCAGATCTGCATGAAATTTTACACGATTGACAAGAGTCCCGCCCTGAACACAAGTACATGCCGACATTCACCCCCAGCCATAGCGCCACCTGCTGGCAACAGGAAGTGACATTTAACGAAGCAGCCCCCGCCACACCTTTGACCAACATCTACGAAATTTCTGTGGTACATCTGGCATGTCCAGACGCACAAAAAAGCCTCCTGAACCCATACCCTAAACTCGACAGGAAGTCGGCCATTTTGAATTTTATGGCAAAGTTTTGGTGATTTACACACTCTGTACTTTAACTAACTCCTCCTAGAGATACAGTCGGATCGAATTCACATTTCTGCTGTGCCTTCTAAAGGCATTGACGATGAAAAGTTGTGCTATCTGTGAATTTTCGTCAATCGGCGTGTCTGTGGCGTGGCGTCAAAGATCAAGTCTTCGCCATGACACAGGAAGTGGTTGTAACTTCAGTGTACATGCTCAGATCTGCACGAAATTTTACACAATTGACAAGAGTCCCGCCCTGAACACATGCCAACATTCACCCACAGTCATAGCGCCACCTGCTGGCAAAAGGAAGCGAGTTACAACACCTTCATGCAGCGTCCGAAACGCATAGAAAATTCACAGCCGCACAGGCAGGGGTCCACAATAAGCAACGCGCCGCCTCACCTCGACGCCACTACATGTGCGAGGGCCGTCCATCGCTGCTTGCAGCTTTAATTTTCTTTCTTTCTATTATTTTTCTGCAAAGTAAGCTCCATTTTTCGCGGCCGCAACATGCTCGAAAACTCACCAAATTTGGCACGCATGTCAGGACTGGTGAAAAATTTCAGTATTTTGTGGGTTTCGCGGATGGGCGTGGCAAAATGGCTCGCTAAGCCACCTAGAAAATTAGAAAAATTAGCCCCTCGTCCCCGTTCGACCTACATGCACGAAATTTGGTGGGGACGTGTATCATATCAAGACGCACAAAAAAGCCTCAAGAACCCATACCCTAAACTCGACAGGAAGTCCGCCATTTTGATATTAGTGGCCATTTTGGAATGATTTACACTCTCCGTACTTTAACGAACTCCTCCTAGGGGTTTAGTCGGATCGCCTTCAAATTTCTGCTGTGCCTTCTAAAGGCATTGACGATGTAAAGTTGTGCTATCTGCGCGTTGTTGGTCAATGGGCGTGTCCGTGGCGTTGATGATTCGCCATGAAACAGGAAGTTGTAGTAACTTGGCTGTACATGCTCAGATCTGCACGAAATTTTACACGTTTAATAAGAGTCCTGCCCTGAACACATTGACATGCCGACATTCAGCCCACAGTCATAGGCCACCTGCTGGCAACAGGAAGTTACATTTAACGAAGCAGCCCCGCCGCGACGCTTTGACCTACATGTACGAAATTTGTGTGCCACATCTATCATGTCCAGACGCACAAAAAGCCTCTTGGAGCGATGCCCTAAACCCAACAGGAAGTCAGCCATTTTGAATTTGGCCGCCATTTTGGACGATTCACACACTCCATACTTTAACTAACTCCTCCTAGGGATTTAGTCGGATCGACTTCAAATTTCTGCTGTGCCTTCTAAAGGCATTGACGATGTAAAGTTGTGCTATCTGTGCGTTTTCATCAATGGGCGTGTCCGTGGTGTCGATGATTCGCCGTGAAACAGGAAGTTGTAGTAACTTTGCTATAGATGCTCAGATCTGCACCAAATTTTGTACATTTGACAAGAGTCCCGCCCTGAACAAATGTACATGCCGACATTCAACCATAGTCATAGCGCCACCTGCTGGCAACAGGAAGTGACCTTAAACGAAGCAGCCCCAGCCACACTTTTGACCTACATGTACGAAATTTCTGTGGCACGTGTATCATGTCCAGACGCACAAAAAAGCCCCAAGAACCCATACCCTAAACTCGACAGGAAGTCCGCCATTTTGAATTTGCGTGGCCATATTGGGACGATTTACACACTTCGTACTTTAACGTAACTCCTCCTAGGGATTCAGTCGGATTGACTTCAAATTTCTGCTGTGCCTTCTAAAGGCATTGACGATGAAAAGTTGTGCTATCTGGCGCTTTTCGTCAATGGTGTGTCCGTATGGCGTCGCTGATTCGCCATGAAACAGGAAGTTGTAGTAACTTGGCTGTACATGCTCAGATCGGCACGAACTTTTACACGTTTAATAAGAGTCCCGCCCTGAACACAAGTACATGCCGACATTCACCCCCAGTCATAGCGCCACCTGCTGGCAACAGGAAGTGACCTTTAACGAAGCAGCGCCCGCCGCACGTTTGATCTACGTGCAGGATATTTTTTGGGGTCATGTATCATATCTGTGAGTTTTCGTCAATCAGCGTGTCCGTGGCGTCTACGATTCGCCATGAAACAGGAAGTGGTTGTAACTTCAGTGTACATGCTCAGATCTGCAACGACATTTTACACGTTTAATAAGAGTCCCGCCCTGAACACATGTACATGCCGACATTCACCCCCAGTCATAGCGCCACCTGCTGGCAACAGGAAGTGACCTTTAACGAAGCAGCGCCACGCCGACGTTTGATCTACGTGCAGGATATTTTTGGGGTCATGTATCATGTCCAGACGCACAAAAAAGCCTCTTGGAGCGATGCCCTAAACCCAACAGGAAGTCAGCCATTTTGAATTTTACGTCAGTTGTTGGATGATTTACACTGTCTATACTTTAACTAACTCCTCCTAGAGATGTAGTCGGATCGACTTCAAATTTCTGCTGTGCCTTCTAAAGTCATTGATGATTAAAAGTTGTGCTATCTGTGCGTTTTAGTCAATGGGCGTGTCCGTGGCGTGGTGTCAAAGATCAAGTCTTCGCCATGAAACAGGAAGTTGTTGTAATTCTAGTGTAAATGCTCACATCTGCACCAAACTTTACATGTAGGATAACAGTCCCGCCCTGACCACATGTACATGCAGACATTCACCAACAGTCATAGCGCCACCTGCTGGCAACAGGAAGTGAGTTACAAAACCTTCATGCAGCGTCCGAATACCGTCGCGAAATGAACAGATGCACCGGCCGAGCTCCAGAATATGCAACGCGGCAGCGTCACACCCCGACGCGCTACATGTGCGAGGGCCCGCCCATCGCTGCTTGCAGCTTTAATTTTTTTCTTTCTTTCTTTTTTCTGCAAAGTAAGCTCAATTTTCGCGCCTCAACATGCTCGAAAACTCACCAAATTTGGCACACATGTCAGGACTGGTGAAAAATTTCAGTATTTTGTGGGTTTCCGCGGACGGCGGGGCAAAATGGCTCGCTAGCGCCACCTAGAAAATTAGAAAAATTAGCCCCTCGTCCCACGTTCGACCTACATGCACGAAATTTGGTGGGGACGTGTATCATATCAAGACGCACAAAAAAGCCTCAAGGACCCATACCCTAAAAGTCGACAGGAAGTCCGCCATTTTGAATTTGGACGCCATTTTGGGACGATTTGCACACTCGTACTTTAACGAACTCCTCCTAGGGATTTAGTCGGATCGACTTCAAATTTCTGCTGTGCCTTCCAAAGGCATTGACGATGTAAAGTTGTGCTCTCTGAGCGTTTTCGTCAATGAGCGTGTCTGTGGCGTTGATGATTCGCCATGAAACAGGAAGTTGTAGTAACTTGGCTGTACATGCTCAGATCTGCACGAAATTTTACACGTGTGACAAGAGTCCCACCCTGAACACATGTACATGCCGACATTAACCCCCAGTCATAGCGCCACCTGCTGGCAACAGGAAGTGACCTTTAACGAAGCAGCCCCCGCCGACGTTTGATCTACACGCATCGAAATTTTTGGGGACATGTATCATGTCAACAGGTAAAAAAAAGCCTCTGAGAGCGCATACCCTAAACCCAACAGGAAGTCAGCCATTTTGAATTTTGCGCCGTTATTGGATGATTTACACACTCGCATTCTTTAACTAACTCCTCCTAGGGATTTAGTCGGATCGAGTTCAAATTTCTGCTGTGCCTTCTAAAGGCATTGATGATTCAAAGTTGTGCTATCTGCGCGTTTCCGTCAATGGGCGTGTCCGTAGCATCGACGATTCGCCACGAAACAGGAAATTGTTGTAACTTCAGTGTACATGCTCAAATCTGCACCAAATTTTGCACGTTTCACAAGAGTCCCGCCCTGAACACGTGTACATGCCGACATTCACCCCCAGTCATAGCGCCACCTGCTGGCAACAGGAAGTGACCTTTAACGAAGCAGCCCCGACGACGCGTTTGACCTACATATCATGAAATTTCTGTGGCACATGTATCATGTCCAGACGCACAAAAGCCTCTTGGAGCCATGCCCTAAACCCAACAGGAAGTCGGCCATTTTGAATTTTCACGGCAATTTCTTGGTGATTTACACACTCAGTATTTTAACAAACTCCTACTAGAGATTTAGTCCGATCGACTTCAAATATCTGCTGTGCCTTCTAAAGGCATTGACGATGAAAAGTTGTGCTATCTGCGCGTTTTGCGTCCAGGGCGTGTCCGATGGCGTCGATGATTAAGCCTTGAAACAGGAAGTTGTTGGAACTTCAGTGTACATGCTCAGATCTGCACGAAATTTTGCACGTTTGACAAGAGTCAAGCCCTGAACACATGTACATGCCGACATTCACTCCCAGTCATAGCGCCACCTGCTGGCAACAGGAAGTGACCTTTAACGAAGCAGCCCCCGCCGCACGTTTTACCTACATGTACGAAATTTCTGTGGCACATGGATCATGTCCAGACGCAAAAAACAGCCTCTTGGAGCGATGCCCTAAACCCGACAGGAAGTCGGCCATTTTGAATTGTGCGGCCGTTTTTGGATGATTTACACAACTCCTCCTAGGGATTTAGTCGGATCGACTTCAAATTTCTGCTGTGCCTTCTCAAGGCATTGAGGATGCAAAGTTGTGCTATCTGCGCGTTTTCGTCGATGGGCGTGTCCGTGGCGTGGCGTCAAAGATCAAGTCTTCGCCATAACAAAGGAAGTAGTTGTAACTTCAGTGTACATGTTCACATCTGCACCAAACTTTACATGTAGGATAAGAGTCCCGCCCTGAACATATATACATGCCATAATTCACCCACAGTCATAGCGCCACCTGCTGGAAACAGGAAGTGAGGTACAACACCTTCATGCAACGTCCAAAGCGCGTAGAAAATTCAAACCCGCACCGGGAGAGGTGCTGAATAGGCAACGCAACTGGCTCACACCCCGACGCGCTACATGTGCGAGGGCCCGCCCATCGCTGCTTGCAGCTTTAATTTTTCTTTCTTTCTTTCTTTTTTTTCTGCAAAGTAAGCTCATTTTTCGCGGCCGCAACATGCTCGAAAACTCACCAAATTTGGCACGCATGTCAGGACTGGTGAAAAATTTCGTATTTTGTGGGTTTCGCGGATGGGCGGGCAAAATGGCTCGCTAGCGCCACCTGCAAAATTAGAAAAATTAGCCCCTCGGCCCACGCTCGACCTACATGGATCGAAATTCGGTGGGGACGTGTATCATATCAAGACGCACAAAAGCCTCAAGAACCCATACCCTAAACTTCGACAGGAAGTCCGCCATTTTGATTTTTGCGGCCATTTTGGGACGATTTACACACTTCGTACTTTAACGAACTCCTCCTAGGGATTTAGACGGATCGACTTCAAATTTCTGCTGTGCCTTCTAAAGGCATTGACGATGTAAAGTTGTGCTATCTGCGCGTTTTCGTCGATGAGCGTGTCCGTGGCGTCGATGATTCGCCATGAAACAGGAAGTTGTTGTAACCTAATTGTACATGCTCAGATCTGCACGAAATTTTACACGCTTGACAACAGTCCCGCCCTGAACAAATCTACATGCCGAAATTTACCCACCGTCATAGCGCCACCTGCTGGCGACAGGAAGTGACCTTTAACGAAGCAGCCCCCGCAACATGTTTGACCTACACACACAAAATTTTTGGGGGACATGTATCATGTCAAGAGGTACAAAAAAGCCTCTTGGAGCGATGCCCTAAACCCAACAGGAAGTCGGCCATTTTGAATTTTGCCGCCATTTTTGGATGATTTACACACTCCGTACTTTAACGAACTCCTCCTAGGGAGTTAGTCGGATCGACTTCAAATTTCTGCTGTGCCTTCTAAAGGCATTGACGATGCAAAGTTGTGCTATCTGCGCGTTTTCGTCAATGGGCGTATCCGTGGCGTCGATGATTCGCCATGAAACAGGAAGTTGTTGTAACTTCATTGTACATGCTCAGATCTGCACGAAATTTTACACGCTTGACAACAGTCCCGCCCTGAACATCTACATGCCAACATTCACCCACAGTCATAGCGCCACCTGCTGGCAACAGGAAGTGACCTTTAACGAAGCAGCCCCCGCGCCACGTTTAACCGACAGATACGGAATTTCTGTGGTATATCTACCATGTCCAGACGCACAAAAAAGCCTCTTGGGCCACTCCCCTAAATTCAACAGGAAGTCGGCCATTTTGAATTTTATGGCAAAGTTTTGGTGATTTACACACACTGTACTTTAACTAACTCCTCCTAGAGATATGGTCGGATCCAATTCAAATTTCTGCTGTGCCTTCTAACGGCATTGACAATGAAAAGTTGTGCTATCTGCGAGTTTTCGTCGATGGGCGTGTCCGTGGCGTGGCGTCAAAGATCAACTCTTCGCCATGACACAGGAAGTTGTTGTAACTTCAATGTACATGCTCACATCTGCCCCAAACTTTACATGTAGGATAACAGTCCCGGCCTGAACACATGTACATGTCGACAATCACCCACAGTCATAGCGCCACCCACTGGCAACAGGAAGTGAGGTACAAAACCTTCATGCAGCGTCCAAATCGCGTTGCAAATGCACAGATGCACCGGCCGAGCTCCAGAATATGCAACGCGGCCGCATCACAACCCGACGCGCTACAGGTGCGAGGGCCCGCCCATCGCTGCTTGCAGCTTTAATTTTTTTCTTTTTTCTGCAAAGTAAGCTCATTTTTCGCGGCCGCAACATGCTCGAAAACTCACCAAATTTGGCACACGTGTCAGGGGTGGTGAAAAATTTCGTATTTTGTGGGTTTCGTGGATGGAGCGGGCAAAATGGCTTCGCTAGCCACCTACAAAATTAGAAAAAATTAGCCCCTCGTCCACGTTCGAACTACATGGACGAAATTCGGTGGGGACGTGTATCATATCAAGACGCACAAAAAAACCTCAAGAACCCATACCCTAAACTCGACAGGAAGTCCGCCATTTTGATTTTGGCGGCCATTTTGGGACGATTTACACACTCCGTACCTTGACTAACTCCTCCTAGGGGTTTTGTCGGATCGATTTCAAATTTCTGCTGTGCCTTCTAAAGGCATTCACGATGTAAAGTTGTGCTCTGTGCGCATTTTCGTCAATGGGCGTGTCCGTGGCGTTGATGATTCGCTATGGAACAGGAAGTTGTAGTAACTTCACTATACATGCTCAGATCCACACGAAATTTTACACGTTTGACAAGAATCCCACCCTGAACAAATATACAAACCGACATTCACCCACAGTCATAGCGCCACCTGCTGGCAACAGGAAGTGACCTTTAACAAAGCAGCCCCGGCCGCACGCTTGATCTACGTGCAGGAAATTTTTTGGGGTCATGTATCATGTCAAGACGCACAAAAAAGCCTCTTGGAGTGATGCCCCAAACTCAACAGGAAGTCGGCCATTTTGAATTTTATGTCAATTTTTGGATGATTTACACACTCCTTATTTTGACGAACTCCTCCTAGGGATTTAGTCGGATCGACTTCAAATTTCTGCTGTGCCTGCTAAAGGCATTGACGATGAAAAGTTGTGCTATCTGTGAGTTTTTGTCAATCGGCGTGTCCGTGGCGTCAAAGATCAAGTCTTCGCCATGACACAGGAAGTAGTTGTAACTTCAGTGTACATGCTCACATTGGCACCAAACTTTACATGTAGGATAAGGGTCCCAGCCTGAACTCATGTACATGCCCACATTCACCCACAGTCATAGCGCCACCCACTGGCAACAGGAAGTGAGTTACAAAACCTTCATGCACCGTCCGAAACGCATAGAAAATTCACAGCCGCACAGGCAGGGGTCCACAATAGGCAACGCGGCCGCCTCACGCCCCGACGCCACTACGTGCGAGGGCCCGCCCATCGCTGCTTGCAGCTTTAATTTTCTTTCTTTCTTTCTTTTTCTGCAAAGTAACCTCGATTTTGGGGGCCTCAACGTACTCAAAAAGTCACCAAATTTGGCACGCATGTCAGGACTGGTGAAAAATTTCGTATTTTGTGGGTTTTGCGGACGGGCGTGGCAAAATGGCTCGCTAGCGCCACCTAGAAAATTAGAAAAAATTAGCCCCTCGTCCACGTTCGACCTACATGCACGAAATTTGGTGGGGACGTGTATCACACCGAGACGCACAAAAAAACCTCAAGAACCCATACCCTAAACTCCACAGGAAGTCCGCCATTTTGAATTTGGTGGCCATTTTGGGACGATTTACACACTCTGTACTTTAACGAACTCCTCCTAGGGATTTAGTCGGATCGACTTCAAATTTCTGCTGTGACTTCTAAAGGCATTGACGATGTAAAGTTGTGCTATCTGCGCGTTTTCGTCGATGGACGTGTCCGTGGCGTCGATGATTCGCCATGAAACAGGAAGTTGTTGTAACTTCAGTGTACATACTCCGACATGCACGAAATTTTATACGTTATACAACAGTCCCGCCCTGAACATATGTACATGTCAAAATTCACACACAGTCATAGCGCCACCAGCTGGCAACAGGAAGTCACCTTTAACAAAACAGCCCCCCGCTGCACGTCTGATCTGTATGCACGACATTTTTTGGGGACATGTATATATACACGGGATCGAGCTGAATCTCCTAGTATAGGCCACGCCCATATCCGCCTTAAATTTTTTGCGCAAAGTCATGAAAACTGACTAACCGCCTGAAATAAACTCCTCCGAAGCCGCAAGTCCGATCAACACTAGGGCTGTAGCGATACACTAATCTCACGATACGATACGATACACGATATTCAGCTCAGGATACGATATATATCACGATATTCAGTGTATCAATATAATTCGATACACTTACATCATTTTCTGAAAATTTAAAAGGGACAGAGTGATTTTGGTGACATCTTGTGAGTGTTCCATTTAGTTGGATTGAATTAATTATACTGAAAACATCAATTACACAATATATGTCTCTGACTGGACAGAGAGCCTTGCAAATGCTGGACAAAATGAATCAAAGATGTTTTGAGAAAATTAGTTCAATCAGGTTGTGTCCGGTGTGGCTCTCGGGCATGTCCCTGATTTGTAAAACATACGTAACAAGCTCCCATTCCTCGTCAAATAAAGTTGGCCATGATGGTGACATACGCTTCAGTTCAGCCGTCAAGGGACATTTGAGTTTTTAAAAGGAATTTAAATATATTTATAACATGTTGATTGCCTATATGTCATCAGGTTGTAACGCCACCTAAAAATTGAAGCATTCACCAACTTTCTCAGTTGCCTATAACAGCCTGTATGAGCCAGCGGTTTTCTTAATACAATACAATAATAATACAATAATCAGAAGAGTTTCTGCAGAACATTGAGTTCAACATTTATAAAGTGTGTTGCAGCACATCAAGCATTTTTTTTAATCCCGCTCCATCCAGGATGTGATTGGTCTGTGACGCTGACGAGAGCGTCGTCTTTATGAGAAGTTCAACGTGTTTCAATAAAAGGCAGCGATTTAGCTAAATACCCAGCTAACGTTAGCCAAACCCACGCGCTGCTTGAATTCTCCCTGTTTCCTTCTGTTTTACAGATTCAGCTGCTGGCGGCGCGTCTCTCTCTTGTTTTTCAGGAACGGGGCTGTTCAAGTGGCCACAGAGCGACCGGCCACCCGGGTTAATCCCGTTACTCTGATCGCCACTCCGACTATGTTTTGGACGATTAGCACTGAGGGTCCGGCAGGGAGGGAGGTTACGGTCGGTTGTACTCGTAAATCTTTTTCTGGTTTGCATGGATCTATTTTTGGGGCGTTTAAGAGAGAAACAGGCGCTCAGTGGATCCCTGCGCCGGACGTTACAGAGACGAATCACAGTCGCTGTTCTGCCTGTCGAGTGTTTTTGGCTGTGCGCTATAAATAAAAACGTTCACCGACACTTTTAGCAGACTAACTTTGGGGGAAACAGGATTTTCACACTGAAACAAATATCTTCAAAATTTAACACCTTGTAAAATGGCGATTAAGACTTTTTAATACTTAATGGCCTTAATTTTCGCAAAATTGATTTATCACCTTTCAAGACTTTTTAAGACCCCGCAGACACCCTGGATTTATATTCGCTGCCATTTTCTTGAATCTCCTCCCTCGCTCTGACTCCGTAAACAGGATGAGGTAGACTGTGTAAAGTTAGTACGGTAACTTGCTCTGCAGCGACACTAGCGGCTGGCTGACCAAATCGCTCTTCCTGCAACGCGAACGGGGTAAACATGGGGGATTAGAATGGGATTTATGTATCGATACTCATGGCTTAAAAATCAATACTTTCTTTGGAAAAAAAATATCGATTTATATTGCAGAATCGATTAAAATTGCTCAGCCTTAATCAACACCAAATTTGGCACAGACCATCTCTGGACCAACATCATACAGGCTTGTGCTCCCCAGATCGATACGCAAAAAACTGTTCCCGATATAAGCTAACGTTTGCTCATGCAAAGCGCTAGTAACAGGATCCGATGTCATATCTTCGGTTTGGAATGGCTGATTGACACCAAACTTGGAACACTTATGTGGGACGTCGCCCTGAGGGCCTGTGCAAAATGCGGTGCAACTAGCCCCTAGGTGGCGCTGTTTAACCCGAAAACTTAGTTTCTCTAAAACCCCAAGTCGCATTGACGCGAAAGTTGTGTCAAATTGTTTAGCTTCATCCCCTGACCTCAGGCTCCAAAGTGGACTCTAATGTGCCCATAGGTGGCGCTGTTATTGCAGATTAAAAACGAACAAAATCATCCCATTGATTTACATTCATTTTATATCTCCAGAACCACAGGTCCGATTGACACAAAATTTGGGTCAAATCTTTCCCATGGGACCCTGATGACACCTGCAAAATTTGTTGCAATTCGGCCTCAAGGTGGCGCTATAATCGAAGCTGAAATGCTGTGGGAAAGCCCATAGAAATGAATGGGATTTTCAATCATGGCACATTTTGAATGTGTTTGGAATGACCGATCAATACCAAACTTGGGGACCTTATGCAGCATGACTTCTCAAAAGCCTGTGTGAAATTTGTTGTCAATCGGCCAAAAGTTGACTCTATTAATTGTATTTGAAAAAACACTCCCATTCACTTACATTCATTTTGTATCTCCAGTACCACTGGTTCAACTGACACCAAATTTGGATCAATTGTTCCCCATGGGACCCTGATGACATGCTCACATCTGAACAAAACTTTACGTGCTTGATTACTGTCCGGCCCCGAACACATCTACACGCCAAGATTCATTTATATTCATAGAGCCGAGTGCAAAGGGAACACAGGAAGTGACCTATAACACCTTCATGCAGCCTCCGAAGTGCTTAGCAAATTCACAGCCGCACCGGCAGTGCTCCAGAATATGCGACGCGGCCGCATAGCACCTCGACGTGCTACAGGTGCGAGGGCCCGCCCAACGCTGCTTGCAGCTTTAATTCTCTTCATCTTTGTTCCCTCCTGGCCTATTTAAATTTTGTTGTATTGATCAAGTAGTTGTTGTAAGTTATCACACATATCTTTGCAGGTAAGCTCACATTATCTAGTTTAAACCAACTAAAACACAAAATTACACTGTTTCATATGATTTCTGTAATGTTGCGTACATAAACATCAACATATAGCCTATATGTTATAAATATATTTAAATTCCTTTTAAAAACTCAAAAATGTCCCTTTTAAAGGTGTGTGGCTGATTTAATTGGTTACAGCTCAAAGTGACACGGCATTAGTAAGTCCACTTCGCATTAGCGCAGCACTTTCCTCTCGCTTGTCCCTCTCTCTCTCACTCACTTACCCGTCCCTCCTCTCTTTCTCTCTCACTCACCCGTACCTGTCTCGCTCTCTCTCCTTCATGGAATACCGCTGCATACATCTGTCCAACACAGCGCTGTCAATGTGTCCCAACTTAAAAAAGTTGTTAGCCAGCATTAGGGGTGCAACAACTAATCGAAGTAGTCGTCAAAAATCGATTATTAAATTCGTTGCCACTAAAATTAATAATTGATTCGTACATGACGTCATCGGGCCGTAGCAACACCGTCAGGTAAAATGACAACACCAGCGCTGCAGTAACACCATCACAATCTAAAACCTCCAGTGTGGCAGCATTTCATTCTTCACTCAGCCGGGAAGGTCGTGAACTGCAGCAAAGCTGAGCTCTCTCTCCTGGCAACACCGGAGCATCTGAAGAGGAGGCACGTAATGTTGTGTCTCTGTGGAGGATGAAGACTCATCTCTGTAAGCTCGTTAGCAAGCAAGCTTCACGTTAAAGCCGTGTTACTTCACGTTATGAGCTGAAACATTGTCTATACAGTTTGTCAATTTGATTGATTGTTACAATAATGGTGCTGTGAGTAGCACATAATTATTATAGGCTGCACAACGGCCGCGTTGACATTCCAGATGTGCCCTGATTTTACTATCATAAACACTGCATTGCTCATGGCGACTTTCCCGGAGAACATGTTGCTGCCGAGTGCGCAAGATTAGACAACACCGGACAATTTCATACTTTCAGAAGAAGAGAAAACAGTTCTCCCGATTGTGATTGAGGCGGCTGCCCAAAACTCCCTTAAAAACATCACGGAGTTTTGTAAGTTGAGTTAGGGGAAACTATATAAAGGTTGTGAAACGCTGTCTACTACAAAATCGTTATTATTGATTCCCTCTTGTAAATTCTGCAAATGTAATGCATGACGTTATTGTCCCGGGGTGTTGCATTACTGGCGTGACTTTTTTTTTTTTTTTACTTTATTTATTCAACAATGTTTATAAACAACATATACAAACATGCCGGAGGCGATTCATATACATTTACATACAATTGTTGAGGATAAAATACACAATAAAGCCACAGGCTTATTTCCATTGTGGTCCTCTACATGCATAAAATGAAACTAACAGTTCCAGTGGGAACAAAATCAAAACAAGCAACTCACACCCTACAAGTTCCCATGGGATCTCAATTGGAAAGCCATTTTTTTACTTCTTTTCTAAAGGGCCGTGCCTCCTGTAATTGCTTTAAATGATCTGGCAATCCATTCCAAGCAACTGCACTCGAGTACAAAAACGAATTCTTCCCAACTACACTTTTAAAACGGTACAAATATATATTATTTATCCTTGCCCTTGTAGAAATACAGTGAACATCTCTCACAAAAACATAATAGTCATGCAAGTATTTAGGAACAGACCTCTGAATTATTTTATGCACCATCTTAATTTTAATAAAAATTACTCTTTTATCCACTTTTAAAATTCCCAATTCCTCAAAATGGTTATCATTTAGATGCATACTGAGGATGTATCCCCAAAATAATTCTACACAACCTGTTCTGGGCAGTCTGTAATTTATTTTTGACATGTTTTTTAGAGCCACTATACCAAAAAGTTGATGCATAGTCAAAATGTGGTTGCACTAATGCACCAGCTAACTTCGTCATTGTTTGTTTGTCTAAATAAGCAGCCTGTCGAGCTAAAAATTTTATTTGATTATTTATTTTCGATAAAGCAGCAGCTGCCATACTATCCCCAGTCATTTTATTATCAAGAATACATCCCAAAAATTTCACTTCTTGTTTAAAAGAAAAATGCTCATCTCCCACCCTTATTTCTGAATTGGGACATTTCCTCAATTTTGCAGCAGAACCTAATAAAATTGCCTCAGTTTTCCCTAAGTGTAAAAATAGCTTATTTTGAAAACACCAATTAGACACTTCTACAATTTCTCTTTTTAACTTATTTTCTATTGTTTCTTTATTTTCATCAGTAACTATTATTACGGCATCATCAGCATATAATGATAAATGGCTAGAACAGGCCATCTTTAAATCATTTATATAAATTAAAAAAAGTAAGGGCCCTAATACACTACCTTGTGGGACTCCACAAGAGATCGGCAAAAATTCTGAGCACACTCCATTTAAATCGACCATTTGACACCTATTCGTAAGATAGGATTTGATCCATTTACATGAATTAGAATCAAAACCCATAGCATTTAATTTTAACAACAGAATATTGTGGTCGACTGTGTCGAAGGCTTTACGTAAATCGAGCAATACCATCCCACTTAATTTACCTTTATCTATTTCTTTCTTTATATAATCCCTCACAGCTGCTCTGTCACTTAACAGCAGATCAGCTGCTTATCAGGACGTGATTTCAGTGGAACTTTCTGTTGCTGTGGCAGAAACATTCCTTTCCATTTGTGAAAGCAGTATTTATTTTTTTGTCTTGATTAGTAATTAGCTCGTGCCTAAAACAACCTCAGGTTTAATTTAAAGGCTAATCACTAAATGAGAGGCATTGTGTCATTTTGCGATTCATCATCCGAATTAGGGCTAAACGATTAATTGCATTTGCGATTTAATCGCGATTTAATAAAACGCGATTTTCTAATCGCAAAGGCGGCTATTATACTCTGGTCACATGACACCCAAGTGGAAAGCAGTCTGACGAAGTTAATGCTTCGTCTGCATGTTACTCTGTAACTTGCCCTTCTTGTCGTAAAATGCCCTTAAGCTTGACAGAAGCTCAGCTACATAAACTTTAATGTCACACCGAATGAAAGTAGCAGCCGCCACCGCGGGTAACTTGGTGGTGGGTGAATTCGTCGGGCCATCCGCGGCTTTGATGGACGGAAAAATGCACAACAGAAAGAGGCGTGTAGTAAGGTAAGCGCATTGTGGCGATCGGCGCCTGCGTCACACACAGCCACCAGTCAGCTCAGGAAATATCTGTAAATTGGCGTTTCAAACTAAACGCAGAAAGAGGCCCAGTGTGTCCCGAGTTACAGCCTGGTTAAAGCCGGTGCGCCGCTCACCAGCATCGGAGGCTCGCGGGGCACTCCGGTGTTGTCGGAGAATTACTAAGCTTGTCTATTAAACACGAGAAGCGTCACTCTGTTCTATTTTAGTTAGCCAACTTTTGAATTGAACCTCAAACTGAGTATTTTTTGCTTCCGGGGATACAGAAAGATGGACTCCAGGAGATTTGAACTGAGGTCAGGACTCATTAATTGGTGGTTGAACTGTGGGTTTTGTATTGAGCGGTTACTGTATAACACCCTGTGGTGAAAAGGTAGGCCGACCTGATATTATATTATTTAATGCCATGACTTGACTCAAATTGTCTTTCTCATATTATTATAATTTGATATATCTTATTGCTCATAATAACAATTCTACCTAATTCATCATAACACAGGCCTGACCTACAAGACAGAACAGTGTAAGTTTAATCTGTCTAATATCACACTATACACTGATTTACTGCTTGTCCGTTTTGAATAATACAGAAGTTAAAGAGCTTAAAAATTAATTGCAAATTTAATCGAAATCGCAATATTGGTTAAAAAAATCGCAATTAGATTATTTTCCAAAATCGTTCAGCCCTAATCCGAATAGTTGATTCGTTTTAGTAATCGATGGATTAATCGACAATCAAAATAGTCGTTAGTTGCAGCCCTAGCCAGCATGCAAGGAGCCTAACTAATACAGAGAGCTAAGTAAATGGTGGAATGCAGCTGGATTTTCGAGGCTAGCACGCTGTAGCGGGTAGTCAATCCCCACCCCCCACCGCCACAGTTACACTGTCATTCTCTGGGAAACACTGTATAGTCCATTATATAGTGAGTAGAGTAGTGAGTGATTTCGGACACAGCCAGAGAGATTTCGTTTTAGCTTGTTTATAACAAACTGCTATTTGCCGAGCTAGCACATGTGCTTGTGTAATACCAAAACATAGCTGCGGTGGATCAGACAGAGCACATTAAAATCCCCGACAGTTGCTGAATGCATGTAGCTCAAACGCATATATAAATGCAGAAATGTCGGCGAAGCATTGATGAACATTATAAAGCACTGCACAATTATCTTATTTATGGATTCTTCTTTTAACAGTTTTTTACAAGAACATGGTAAAGAACTACTCAAATTGAAGTGGCAAACTGTTAAAGATTATTTCGATAAACAGTAATGAGGCAAGTTTATAAGGAGACAATATTCATTTGTCCACACAAAGGAATTTGGGGCTGTGTCCTTCTCTGGCGTCTGGCTTTTCTCACCAGTTTCACAACTGGGTGTGAAAAGGGAGAGGGCATGTTATGAGTCCAAATTAATGGCTCTTTTGTGGGGTTGAGAATCGTTCGTTACCATGGTTATTTTGCCATTTTGTTCATCCTGGAGAGTGTCTGTGTGAGGGGGCAGTTTAGATTTTCCTGACCTATCCAAAAGGGTTCTGATAGGCTGGTTCAGGAAGAAGTTAATCTCTGGGAAAGTTTAATATTGTCATTTTAACAGTCTAGTTCGATCTTATCTCAGCTTCACCAGAGGTGGGAGGTTTTACGATCGAAACTGCTCACAGAGCACTCAGGGAGAGCAAACCTTTCACTTAGTGCTTGGGGTCAGCCTGTCTGTTTCTCTCAATGAGAGACAAAGAGATATGCTTGATTAATCCTTTTGATATCAAATAATTAAACCAACACTGTATGGTTTTCTACAATATACAGGTTTTTTATTTCATCAAAAAATTTCACCAAAAATAATTCTTTTAGGTGTTACACTTCTATACCACAGATTGATTATAGGGATGAACGATTTTGGAAAATAATATATCATAATATCATCAGGTCAGCCTACAGACCACAAAAAAAACTAAGTTCACCACAGTGTGTTACAGTAAGCGCTCAATATAAAACCCGCAGTTTTATACCAGTTAATGAGTCCTAATCTCAGTTCAGATCTCCTACGAGTCCATCCCAGTATAAATATAAAACCCGCAGTTTTATACCAATTAATGAGTCCTAATCTCAGTTCAGATCTCCTACGAGTCCATCCCAGTAAGCAAACAAAAAATACTCAGTTTGAGGTTCAATTCAAAAGTTGGCCAACGAAAATAAAACCAAGTGACGCCTCTCATGTTTAATAGACAAGATTAGTAATTCTCCGACAACACCGGAGTTCCCCCGCAGCCTCCGATGCTGGTGAGCAGCGCGCTGGCTGTAACTCGGGACAGACTGGGCCTCTTTCGGACTTGTGCGTTTGGTTTGAAGCGCCGTTTCACAGATATTTTCTGAGCTGACTGGTGGTTGTGTGTGACGCTGGCGCCGATCGCCGCAATACGCTTACCTTACTACACATGTCGTTCTGTTGTGCATTTTTCCTGTCCGTCAAAGTGGCAGATGGCCCAGCGATTTCACCCACCACCAACTTACCCGCGGGTGACGGGTGCTACTTTGATTCCCTGTGTGACACTAAAGTTTATGTGGTGTCAGCTTCTGTCAAGTTTAAGGCCATTGTACAAAAACAAGTCAGTACAACGTAATGTCTAGACGAAGCATCAACTTCATCTGCAGACTGTTTTCCTCTTGAGTGTCATGTGACCAGAGTGTAATCGCAGATTTTGCAATTAGAAAATCAAATTTTATACATCACAATAATATCGCAAATGCAATTAATCGTTCAGCCCTAAGTGATTAATTGGTGTGTGACTGCTAATGTAAACATTAGGTCCAAAATAAATCTTTTTATTAATCTGGAACCATTTCCAACCCAACATTGGGTTTCACTTCCCAATTCTGCTTGGGATGACTTGATTTGACTCCTTGCCTTGATGAACATAGCGCATACCAGCTATTCACATCACCAGGATGAAATGGTGTGCTTGGTGAACAGACTTTTCTAATAAACATTTTTCTGATTACAGAGCAATAAAATGTTGAACTACAGCAACAACAGCAGTCTTAGTGGACCTCAGCTGACGTCTGTGCCATGCTCCAGTGCCAGCTACTCTTCCTGTGTCCCCACTGGGTCATTGCTTGACAGGAAGGTGGTGGGGGCCCCCTCTGCTGGAGGCCTGTTCCAACAGCGTCATTCAGTATGCCACCCTAGTGCAAAGTTTAGCCGGTACCAGTTTGTCAACAGCCTTAAAACGGACCCGTTAATTGCACTGGGCAGCAACAACAAAGAGAACCATTTCCGTGGAGTGCTCCTTGTCAGAGCTGGGGATTGTCTGCAGCCTGACAGTCAGGCATGTGTGGGTGGAAGCGCCAGGTCAACTCAAGCCGCTATAAGACAGAACTGTGCCGACCTTTTGAGGAGAATGGCACCTGTAAGTACAGCGATAAGTGCCAGTTTGCCCACGGCATGCACGAGCTGCGCAGCATGAGCCGCCACCCAAAGTACAAGACTGAGCAGTGCCGCACCTTCCACACCATCGGCTTCTGTCCATACGGTCCCCGCTGCCACTTTATCCACAACGCGGAGGAGCGCCGCGGGCCCCCTCCCCTTGCTGCTTTCAACAAGAGGGAGCTCCGACTGCAGCACAGCTTCAGCTCGCCGGCTTCTCCAACCCCAGCGGCCTGCACGCACTGCCCCACCTCCGTCCACACCTCCACCCATGTTTTCCACCAAGGCCTGATAGAGTGGCAGAGCAACCCCTTTACCTACTCCAGCCAGGAACTTGCCAGCCTCTTCGGCGCCAGCTTGGGGCCTTCACCTGAGCCTCAGAGTTCAGCCAAATCTTCCCCTATATCCCCCCTGTTTTTTCCAGCCCACTTCAGAGAATCCCCCAGTCTCCCAGACTCCCTGTCTGATCAGGAGGGCTACCAGAGCAGCCTGGGCAGCCATAGCTGCCTCGGAGTCCCCCTCCTGGATGCCTCCCGCCGCCTTCCCATTTTCAGCAGGCTCTCAGTCTCTGATGATTAAGGTGTCTGTGTCCCTGGGCTAGATGGGAGGAGGGGTGGGGGGCCCAAGAGAGCACGAGGGAGACCATTCACCTCCACCGCCTTCTCCTATCAGCTCTGTTCACAGGATTGTTGTAGCAAGTGAGTCACCTCAGAACACCAGACGCCTTGTCTTTTAGGGACCCCCACCCACAATCCAGATCAGGTCTTTTCAGTATGATGAACAGTTGGTAAACCAAAATCATATTCATATGCAGGCCCCACACTGGTGGCCTGCATGTGAAAGAATGGGAAATGTAGCTCAGATCACATGATAGAGTAGTTCAATATGACTGATTCTGTCAAATTAGAAGTGCCTTGAGATGACTGTTGTGAAGCAGACATTAAGCCCATTATATAGTGAGTAGAGTAGTGAGTGATTTCGGACACAGCCAGAGAGATTTCGTTTTAGCTTGTTTATAACAAACTGCTATTTGCCGAGCTAGCACATGTGCTTGTGTAATACCAAAACATAGCTGCGGTGGATCAGACAGAGCACATTAAAATTCCCCGCACAGTTGCTGAATGCATGTAGCGCAAACGCATATATAAATGCAGAAATGTCGGCGAGCATTGATGAACATTATAAAGCACTGCACAATTATCTTATTTATGGATTCTTCTTTTAACAGTTTTTTACAAGAACATGGTAAAGAACTACTCAAATTGAAGTGGCAAACTGTTAAAGATTATTTCGATAAACAGTAATGAGGCAAGTTTATAAGGAGACAATATTCATTTGTCCACACAAAGGAATTTGGGGCTGTGTCCTTCTCTGGCGTCTGGCTTTTCTCACCAGTTTCACAACTGGGTGTGAAAAGGGAGAGGGCATGTTATGAGTCCAAATTAATGGCTCTTTTGTGGGGTTGAGAATCGTTCGTTACCATGGTTATTTTGCCATTTTGTTCATCCTGGAGAGTGTCTGTGTGAGGGGGCAGTTTAGATTTTCCTGACCTATCCAAAAGGGTTCTGATAGGCTGGTTCAGGAAGAAGTTAATCTCTGGGAAAGTTTAATATTGTCATTTTAACAGTCTAGTTCGATCTTATCTCAGCTTCACCAGAGGTGGGAGGTTTTACGATCGAAACTGCTCACAGAGCACTCAGGGAGAGCAAACCTTTCACTTAGTGCTTGGGGTCAGCCTGTCTGTTTCTCTCAATGAGAGACAAAGAGATATGCTTGATTAATCCTTTTTGATATCAAATAATTAAACCAACACTGTATGGTTTTCTACAATATACAGGTTTTTTATTTCATCAAAAAATTTCACCAAAAATAATTCTTTTAGGTGTTACACTTCTATACCACAGATTGATTATAGGGATGAACGATTTTGGAAAATAATATATCATAATATCATCAGGTCAGCCTACAGACCACAAAAAAAACTAAGTTCACCACAGTGTGTTATACAGTAAGCGCTCAATATAAAACCCGCAGTTTTATACCAGTTAATGAGTCCTAATCTCAGTTCAGATCTCCTACGAGTCCATCCCAGTATAAATATAAAACCCGCAGTTTTATACCAATTAATGAGTCCTAATCTCAGTTCAGATCTCCTACGAGTCCATCCCAGTAAGCAAACAAAAAATACTCAGTTTGAGGTTCAATTCAAAAGTTGGCCAACGAAAATAAAACCAAGTGACGCCTCTCATGTTTAATAGACAAGATTAGTAATTCTCCGACAACACCGGAGTTCCCCCGCAGCCTCCGATGCTGGTGAGCAGCTCGCTGGCTGTAACTCGGGACAGACTGGGCCTCTTTCGGACTTGTGCGTTTGGTTTGAAGCGCCGTTTCACAGATATTTTCTGAGCTGACTGGTGGTTGTGTGTGACGCTGGAGCCGATCGCCGCAATACGCTTACCTTACTACACATGTCGTTCTGTTGTGCATTTTTCCTGTCCGTCAAAGTGGCAGATGGCCCAGCGATTTCACCCACCACCAACTTACCCGCGGGTGACGGGTGCTACTTTGATTCCCTGTGTGACACTAAAGTTTATGTGGTGTCAGCTTCTGTCAAGTTTAAGGCCATTGTACAAAAACAAGTCAGTACAACGTAATGTCTAGACGAAGCATCAACTTCATCTGCAGACTGTTTTCCTCTTGAGTGTCATGTGACCAGAGTGTAATCGCAGATTTTGCAATTAGAAAATCAAATTTTATACATCACAATAATATCGCAAATGCAATTAATCGTTCAGCCCTAAGTGATTAATTGGTGTGTGACTGCTAATGTAAACATTAGGTCCAAAATAAATCTTTTTATTAATCTGGAACCATTTCCAACCCAACATTGGGTTTCACTTCCCAATTCTGCTTGGGATGACTTGATTTGACTCCTTGCCTTGATGAACATAGCGATACCAGCTATTCACATCACCAGGATGAAATGGTGTGCTTGGTGAACAGACTTTTCTAATAAACATTTTTCTGATTACAGAGCAATAAAATGTTGAACTACAGCAACAACAGCAGTCTTAGTGGACCTCAGCTGACGTCTGTGCCATGCTCCAGTGCCAGCTACTCTTCCTGTGTCCCCACTGGGTCATTGCTTGACAGGAAGGTGGTGGGGGCCCCCTCTGCTGGAGGCCTGTTCCAACAGCGTCATTCAGTATGCCACCCTAGTGCAAAGTTTAGCCGGTACCAGTTTGTCAACAGCCTTAAAACGGACCCGTTAATTGCACTGGGCAGCAACAACAAAGAGAACCATTTCCGTGAGTGCTCCTTGTCAGAGCTGGGGGATTGTCTGCAGCCTGACAGTCAGGCATGTGTGGGTGGAAGCGGCCAGGTCAACTCAAGCCGCTATAAGACAGAACTGTGCCGACCTTTTGAGGAGAATGGCACCTGTAAGTACAGCGATAAGTGCCAGTTTGCCCACGGCATGCACGAGCTGCGCAGCATGAGCCGCCACCCAAAGTACAAGACTGAGCAGTGCCGCACCTTCCACACCATCGGCTTCTGTCCATACGGTCCCCGCTGCCACTTTATCCACAACGCGGAGGAGCGCCGCGGGCCCCCTCCCCTTGCTGCTTTCAACAAGAGGGAGCGCCCCCGACTGCAGCACAGCTTCAGCTTCGCCGGCTTCTCCAACCCCAGCGGCCTGCACGACTGCCCCACCTCCGTCACACCTCCACCCATGTTTTCCACCGAAGGCCTGATAGAGTGGCAGAGCAACCCCTTTACCTACTCCAGCCAGGAACTTGCCAGCCTCTTCGGCGCCAGCTTGGGGCCTTCACCTGAGCCTCAGAGTTCAGCCAAATCTTCCCCTATATCCCCCTGTTTTTTCCAGCCCACTTCAGAGAATCCCCCCAGTCTCCCAGACTCCCTGTCTGATCAGGAGGGCTACCAGAGCAGCCTGGGCAGCCATAGCGGCTCGGAGTCCCCCCTCCTGGATGCCTCCCGCCGCCTTCCCATTTTCAGCAGGCTCTCAGTCTCTGATGATTAAGGTGTCTGTGTCCCTGGGCTAGATGGGAGGAGGGGTGGGGGGCCCAAGAGAGCACGAGGGAGACCATTCACCTCCACCGCCTTCTCCTATCAGCTCTGTTCACAGGATTGTTGTAGCAAGTGAGTCACCTCAGAACACCAGACGCCTTGTCTTTTAGGGACCCCCACCCACAATCCAGATCAGGTCTTTTCAGTATGATGAACAGTTGGTAAACCAAAATCATATTCATATGCAGGCCCCACACTGGTGGCCTGCATGTGAAAGAATGGGAAATGTAGCTCAGATCACATGATAGAGTAGTTCAATATGACTGATTCTGTCAAATTAGAAGTGCCTTGAGATGACTGTTGTGAAGCAGACATTAAGCCCAGACTTTGTTTTCCAGCTTCCTGTTTCTTACAGGCTGCTTTCTGTCAGTCATGTTTGTGAGTCTTCTTTTGATGGCGGCCAGTTATCATTCTATTTGCTGCTTAGAGACTTGAATGCACACAATCTAAGGAATTAAAATGACCTCTGATGTTGAGTTAAAGCGTCACTTCACCCAGACTACTTTATTTCACATAGCTAATTAGCTATTGTGGCGTTTGTGTTGTAGACATGTAGATAGTGTGGGTCTGAGATTTCTGCCTCTATCCAAGATAGCAGAGTTCGTTCTGTCTATAGCATTAAAGAGTTAGGTGTAATAAAGTTTGGTCCAGGTAAGGCTTCTGGATAGTCCATAGAGCCTCTGGAGTCAGTAAATCAAACTTAGCTCTGTGGGGTGACGAGGAGCTGAGACTGTACCAGCAGTCGGCAGCTTCCTGGTGCCCATTGAACATCTGGGTCTTTAGATTAAAGGGTTTGGTCTTTTCACGGAGAAGCTCGTCTGACCTTTCTGACTCCCTGATGAGTTTACTGTGTGAGGTGACGTCTCTGCTGTCAGAAATTAGTCTCCTGTTGATTCTACCATGTTCAATACTAAGATTATGATGTTAATAATTACTGTCTAGTTAATTTCCCAAAGCCTTTAGAGTAAGGGCTTTGGCTTTCACTGATTATTTATCAAATGTATTTATTGCTGATATTAAGCTTTTTTATTTTGTATTTATCTGGTTAATTAAACAATAGAATTATATATTTTCTTTTGTTGAATTATGATCCACCATATTAATTGAGATTGTGCAGAGCTGTTATATTTTTTCACAGTTAAAATATTATACTGCACTGAAATTTTGTAACACTTGATTTATTTTTAAAGTGAATCTTAATTTAAATCAATTTAAAACAAAATGTTTAGCATTTTATTCATGGCTTGCTCCTCCCACATGTCGGACTGTAGGTCTTGAAGGCACAGTCATTACCCCGCTACAGCTGCCAGCAGTTCAGACGCTGAAAAAAGCCAATACACTAATTCATGAACAGAGGCTGTGTCTGAAATATCAAAAAAATCTCCTTTCCTAACCACTTTTCCTTGACCTCGATGGAGAACGTCATGAGCTCAAGGAAAGATGTGTAGGAGAATTCATAAGGACTTAGGAAAAGTGAACCGCGGGTCTAAAAGAATCCGACTGCTCTTTTCTAAGCGATGTAATTATGTGACAGTGGATGTTACTGACGTGACCTGCCTTGATAAAACTTCAATGTTCTGAAGATGGACTACAAAAAGCGCATCTTTGACACTGCGCCCTGTGTTGTTTTAATGCTGGCCATCTAAAGGTGGACAACATGGTGGAAAATATTACTTGATTAACCAAAATAGCAAAAAGGCAGATAGGGTACCAGTCAGTAAATAATGGACAGGGTTGTCACATTGAGAATGCCTGCTCACACTCACCCTCCTGCCCACCCGTTGGCCTATTTAAAAACGTGAATCCCAATTGTATGTAAAAACGGTGTTTCCCACAGAATTACAGCGTAACTGTGCTGAGAGGATATATTCTCTCAGCATCTTCTGTCGTGCGAGAGGAGATACGCAACACAAAATGGTGTTGAAACAGTATTAACTTACAAAAAAGCCAAAAGAAAGAAGGTAATTGTGAGTCTTATTCAGGTTTCATAATGTGTGTATTGCAAGGATTTTGCTAAATGTGGTTGATGGATTTTATCGTTTGAGATTGAGAACGTGTGTCGTCGCTTTAAATGTTGCAGCCGCCGCAAGGAATTGTGGCATTGTCTCCTTTTGTAAAGGATGGTACACTATGCTAAAGATAATAAAGGAAACACTTCTGCGTCACTTCACTCAGTTAGGAACCTAGCAAAAACTACTTTTTGGACACAACCAGAGTGAGTATACTCTGTGCAGGTGGTGCTGCTGTAACAGGGTTTTTTTCCACTGGCTGTTGTGCTACAGCGGCTAGAGACGACGACACAGTTCTGAGATTTGCCAGAGTGACACTCACTCCGGCAAATCTCAGCCCTGTGTTTAGGGTCCCTGTTTACAGCTCCCATCTTCACCTAACCAAATATCAGCTGTTCAGATGGAAATGCTGCTCATTAGCGTTGCATAACATCCTGTGTTCCGGACACTCATCCTGCTGCAGTTCAGACCAGGAACATCTTCACTTGTGTAGAATGTAAAGCGGCTCTGGAGCAGTCTGTCCTCATCAGTGTCTTTCACTGGGACAAGTCCTCATGTGTGTCCTCGCTGCCTAAATTACTTACAAATGCACTATAAAAACAATAGAAATTATAGTCTCATACAGTCACACACAGGCGTACTAGCACTTTGAGTTATGTTGATGATGATGATGATAAGCCCCCCCCATAAGTGCCTATAAATACATTCCATGTTTCTCAAATGTTGTACATTCATATTTTTGTATGACAGAAGGAGGAGGTGAACAAGATTGTGAATGAATGCGTTCTCCAGCAGATGTGCTTTAACTGCAGGAATGAAGGAGTGATTGTTATTTTGTAATGGCAGATTGCTGTTAAAACCAATAAAAGTATTTGTATTGACTGTGTGTACTACTGATTGTCCAACCTTTGTGGCTGGTGACCCGACTGGTCTGCTATGTGTCTCGGATTACGAGCTTTAACGTCATCTGAGACTATCTGAGTCAATCTGAGACTACACGACTGTCAGCGTCAGCCGATGGCCGTGCTTTTCTAACTACACAACTTGTCGTCTTGTGATGGGGAGTCTCTGGCGTTCACACTGTGACTGATCAGTGACGGAGTCACACACTACACAAGCTGACAGCGGCTGTCACCCGACGACTGGTCTCCAAACCACATTTTGTCAAGAAAACACTGACGCCAACCTACACACAAAACAGCTGTTTATTATTTATTAATAGATGTTATTAAGATAGCAATTAGAAAGAATCTGGGTGAAAGAATGAATTAGTACACAAAGGTAGCAGGGATCGTCTGAGCTACATAGAGAGCTGGCGGTGAGTGTTTTGTAGTGCAAAAGTAGCTGCCTGCTCTCATTGGCTGGATGTGGATGTCGAGTTGGCCGACTCTTCCAGATTTTTGGCATGCTGATATCTGGATGGCGTCAGCTATGTTTCAGAAATGTGTTGGGGAGCCGTTTTAATGCGTTGAGTAGTTCACACATAATGACTGGTGACCACTGATCAATAGCCTTTGATCCCCTGAAGTGTTGTGGTAATTTACCTGCTGCTTTATTGCCGCTGATCTGAGCTTTCTAGAGCAATCACAGCTTCTGTATGTTTCCATCCAACTACAGCAGCAATTGAACATATTTTTCCCAGATAGGCCAAAGAAAATAGTGTGTACATAGTTTGTTAGTTACATGTGATTATTGAAGAAAATGGCAAAGCAAGCTGAGGCAATAAAAAGAAAGCAGTAATTTTAGAGCCTCCTGGTATTTCACCGCTGCTTCCAACATAATGAGTCAGTCAAAGGAAATCTTCATACTAACAACTGTGTTTGTGAAGACTTAATTTGTTTCCTGTGGGGGTGGGGTATAGTTCCTTCATGGGGAATGTGACTGTTTGTCTTATAACATCATAAACAGCTGGACTGAGATACTGATTCAGGCCAGGAATCTAATGTCTGTCAGACCACGTATACTGTAAGTGCTGTGTCGAAATATTTTTCTTTCCAATTTCTAACAAAGCTTTTACTTTTTTTTTTTTAACTTTATTGTGTATACACAAAAAGAAAAAAAAAGAAACAAACATTGTCCTGAGACTGGGCTTCACACCTTATTTACAATCAACAACATATACAATTTAAGGCATAGGCTTATGTCCTATTTCAAAAAGTCAATAACAGGACCCCATCTTCTTTCGAAAACTGAGGTTTTTAATTGTAGTTGTGCTGTCAACCGTTCCATTAAGTAAACCTGTCTTATCTTTTGTATCCATTGCGTAACGGTGGGTGACTCAGGTTTTAACCAACAAATTGTTATCATTTTCCTCGCCGTCATTAAGAGGAGATGGAGAAGAGACGCTTGATCTTGAGAGAAATTGTCTGGGAATATATCCAGTAAAAATGTTTGGGAGTCAAAAGAAATATTCACTTTTAATAGATTTTCCAAAATGTCCTTAATGTCCTTCCAAAAGTTGCATATGATGGGGCAGTCCCAAAAGATGTGAGCCTGATCACCAACCAAACCACAGTTTCTCCAACATTTGTCAGTCATAGTACCCTTGGTGAGGAAAGATTTTAACGGGGTCCTGAAAAATCTAATTTTTGTCTTCCAATCAAACTCCCTCCAATCCTGACTGCCCACACCTTTATGACATCCAGAACAAATGTCAACCCAAACATTGTCATCCAAGGATACATTCAGCTCCATTTCCCATTGTTGTTTTATGTGTTGTGTATTATCTGACATGTCAATCAACAATTTTTTGTATATCAAGGATATTTGTTTTTTCATTACACCACCGTTTTCAATCAACTTAATAAAATGCTTCTCTATGTTTGTAGGCTCTTTTCTGAGCAGTTCCCAGTCATTATGCTTTGTTACATAGCTCCTTATCTGAAAATACTTATATAAATCACTGGAGGGTAACTTGAATTTTGGTCTTAATTGGGCAAAGGTCTTAACTACATTTCTATCAAACAACTGATCCACTGTGAGGAGACCCCTCTCAGCCCATCCCCGAAAGCCACTGTTGTCTGATAAAGATGGAAGGAACTCAATATTTCCATTGATAGTTATAGCTCGAGATAAAGCAGTCTTACCCTTCAACTGCTTTTGGACCTTATTCCAAATCTTTAAAGTATGTTTGACCCATACATTTGCAATCTTTATTTTTTTCTGAGATTGCAGGTTGAGAAATGGGAGTTGAGAGAGAGAGACTCCTGGCACAGAGTACTCTTCCATAGAGACCCACTGTGACTCTGGATCACGAATGATCCATGCCACCATAGCTTTTATTTGGGCAGCCCAATAGTAGCATTTGAAATTTGGTAAATTTAAGCCCCCCTTCTCCTTAGCGGACATTAAAATTTTAAGGCGCACTCTTGGTCTTTTGTTCTGCCAAATAAATTTTGACGTTAGTTTATCTAGAAATTTGAAAGTAGATTGTGGTATAGCAACAGGGAGGTTTTGAAACAAAAATAATAATCTTGGAAGAATATTCATTCTTATACATTCAATTCTACCCAAAAGAGAAAGCGGCAGTACATCCCATCTATTTAGATCAGTTCTGATTTCCTTTAGCAATTTATCATAGTTAGATGAGAACAACTGCGTAGTCTTGGGGGTAAGAATTATTCCAAGATATCTAAACCCCTGCTTGGAGTGTCTGAATGAGACAAGATTATCCAACTGCGATGGCCAAGTCCCAACAATCATTAAGGCTTCGGATTTATTTGTGTTAATTTTATAACCTGATATCATACTATACTCCATAAGACTGTGAAGCAAGGCTGGAACAGAAGTGATAGGGTTTTCCAGGAATAGTAAGATATCGTCAGCAAAGAGTGACAATTTATGCTGAACATTTGATTCATCTCTTATTCCCTGTATACGAGGATTGGATCTAATCAATTCGGCTAACGGCTGAATACACTAAGCGAATAGTGAGGGTGACAGAACATCACCCTGCCTAGTGCCACGTCCCAGTTGAAAAAATTTTGAGCAGTTCCCCTTGACCCTTACACGTGACTTTGGGCTTTTATAAAAGGTTTGGACCCATTTTATAAACGTCTCATTAAATCCCATATGCCTCAATGTCTGCTGTAGGAAGCCCCAGTCCACCCGATCAAACGCCTTCTCAGCATCCAAGCTGATGAGCATTGATGGGATGTTCCTTTTCTGTGCCACAATTTGGAGGTTTAAAGCTCTTCGAACATTATCAGTCCCCTGTCTATGGGCGATAAAGCCAGTCTGATCGGGTTTCACCAGTTTTTTTATATATTTTTGTATTCTATTTGCAATGATGGCAGTAAGTATCTTTAAATCAACACAGAGGAGGCTAATGGGGCGATAAGACGTGCACAGAGTAGGGTCTTTACCATCTTTATGAATGACACTAATAATCGCTTCGGACCATGACTGGGGAGGGTCCCCCTCTGAGAGTGCATAATTATAAACTTTATCTAAAAGAGGCGTAAGCTCTTTTTCAAATATTTTATAATATTCACTAGGGAGGCCATCCACTCCTGGAGATTTGTTATTTTTAAGTTTTAAAATGCTGTTTTTTATTTCCTCTCTTGTAATTGGGCATGTCAATAAATCGGCTTCCTCCTCTGTCAATTTGGTAAGACCTATTGAGTTTAAAAAGTTCTCTGTTTTTTCCCTTTTATTTTGTCCGCTCTCTTCCTTGTATAATTCTTGGTAGTAAGTGGCAAACGCCTTTGCCACATCCTTGGGTTGTGATAGCATTTCCCCAGAATTTGGGCACCTGATTCTATGAACAACTCTGCTTAATTGTACTTTTCGCAGCTGAAATGCTAGCAGTCTGCTTGCCCTGTTACCGAACTCATAATACTTTTGATTTGTGAATCGAAGCTGTCCCTCTGCTTTATACTCTAATAAATCATTTAGTTTCTTCCTATTTTCTTTCAACCTATTAAGTGTGTCATTTTTTTGTAATGTTTGGTATTCTTTCTCTAATTGTCTAATTTTGTTTTCCAATCCTAATTGTTCTGCGAGCCTCTCTCTTTTTAATCTGGATGAAATCGCAATGATGTTTCCTCTCAGGACACATTTGGCTCCCTCCCACAAAACTGATGGACTTACGGTCTCATTGTCATTAAATTGAATATACTCTAACAACACATTCCTAATCTGTTGTTGAATCACTTCGTTATTTAGAATAGATACATTTGCTCTCCAGTACTTAAAATTATTATTTGGGCTCAACTTTAACGTCAAAGAGACTGGAGCGTGATCTGAAATGGTAATTGCTTCTATATTACACTGGGTCACTCTATAGGAATCTACACCAGTCATCAAAAACATATCTAATCTTGAGTGACTCCAGTGAACATTTGAGAAAAAAGTAAAATCTTTTTCCTTGGGATGTAGGCAACGCCAAACATCTATCAAACCCAGCTCATCCATTAGCGCACAAAGAGTTAAAGACTTCCTGGTCCTTGGACCAAAGTCAGCAGGGAGCCTGTCTACGGATGCTCTCAGAACACAGTTAAAATCCCCTCCTATAAAAATAATCCCTTCAGCTTTGTCTGCTATCATTGATGCAATATTTTTAAAGAAAATGGGGCAATCCTCATTTGGAGCATATAAATTTACTAAAGTCATTTTAATACCCCCTATACAACCAATCACCATCAGAAACCTCCCCTCCTTGTCACTGAAGGTTTTCTCATGGCAAAAATACACTGACTTGTTAAAGAGAATAGCAACTCCTCTTTTCCTCCCGTTTTGATGTGAGGAGCTATATTGTTGGTCTACCCACTCTCTTCTCAACTTCATGTGCTCCTTATCTGAAAGATGCGTTTCCTGTAGCATTGCTATGGCACATTTAAGTTTTTTCAAATGATTCAGGACTTTTTTCCTTTTAATTTGTCTACCTAAGCCTTTAACATTATAAGTAACACATATTAGGTTATCCATCCGTTATTATGTTATCCATTCCGCTACTATAACCCCTTCTTGAATCTCACATAAATCACCATAAAAAGAATTATTACAAAAAGTAACAGTATAATGGCCCATTAAAGGTCTCAGGACAAAAAGAACATTTGCACATGAACACATAATTAACAAATTGAACGATGTAGGCTTCCACATACCCAGCTGGGTTGAATATAACTCTTTGACTAGTTCTCGAACCTGGATAACCCAGTCCCCGGTGGAACTTGGACGGAGGTTAGTGACTGGTCCTCCGTGGGAGAGAAACACGTCTTGTGCGGTATCGCTGTCGCTCCCAGAGCGCTTCATTTGCGATTTAGTTGTGGATTGGTGGTCCTCCACTGGATGGTTCTCGCGTCATGTCCAAATTGGAAATCTTCACTCTTCTTTTCCTAACTATCCTGGTTTAGTTGGAAAGCTGAACTCGGCGAAGGTATATCTACTTATCTGCGTTGAAAAAGGCCTTAATTTCGGCGTAGGCGAGTGTCACAGAACCTCCGTTGGTTCTCCGTCCCGCAGTATTCCACCCGCCTCGGCACAACTCCGTCTCAAGTCGCTCCCTCTCGTCTGCTCGGCCGTGCACCCCAAACTCCTCAAGCACCAGCACCGCGTCTGTCAACGTTGGGTAGGTCTTCACGCCATCCTCCATAAAAACTCTCAGCTGTGCAGGGAAAACACACGTTGCTCTAATGTTCTTCACCTTTAGCTGCTTTACTGCCTCACGCACCAGCGCCCTTTTCTTCTGCAAATCGGGAGAGAAGTCGTGATCAAAGTAGATCTGTTTTCCTTCATGCATGACTTTTTTCTGCTCCCAGGCCTGTCTCAGAATGATCTCTTTTACTGAGAAGTCCAAAAATCTAACGACAAGCGAACGAGGGGCTGCTTCAGGATTCTTGGGTTTGGCAGTGAGGGCTCTGTGTGCCCTTTCAATGACGATGTTAAGTTCGGGAGGAAGTTGAAGAGCAGATTTAAGCAGGTCATGTACAAAAAGCTTAACATCACCTCCCTCGCTCCCTTCAGCCACATTATAAATTCTGAGATTGTTTCGCCTTAGACGATTCTGCATATCTTCACATCGTGCATTCAGGTCCGTTTCTCGGTGCAGTAAGTAACGAAGGGCCCGCTCATGACGCCTAGCCGTGTCTTCATTAGCACTAATACGGTCCTCCGCCTCTGTGGTTCTCTTTTGCAGCTCAGTAATTTCTCCTTTCAGTTCAGCAAAAGACGTTTCCAGCCGTGTTAGGGATAGTTGGGTCTGAGTGTGCCCATCTTTGTTGTCGTTCCTCATTTTCTCAAGCTCAGCCAGTATTTTAGACTCGGGGTCACGCATGCTAGAATCCGATTGCACACTCTGCGCTTGTAGCAGAGTTAGCTGCTTTAAGTTTTCGCCTTTTTCCTTAGCTAGGTCCTGTTTAGATGGTCCTCTGCCTCTAGTTGTCGACATATCGAATTTGTTAAGAATCGCCAAGCTTTGTGCTGGTTTAGTTAGGAAATATTAAAATTTTGGACAGAGCGAGTCCCTCAGGCTGCTGTCAACATGGCGTCACCGGAAGTCCTCCAAGCTTTTACTTTTTAATTAAAAAAAACCATCCAAAATAGTTAAATAATGGCAAAGTACATTAAGTTTCAAGAGTTGATTAATTGCACTTCCATAATTAAAGTTATTGTGTGGAGTTTTTGATGTTAATCACTTTGTACTGCCTAATCTCTAACTTTTTCTGTTGTCTGTGAACAAATTTATTTGTGATTTTTTTTAGGGGAAAATCCAGAGAATGTGATATCTATATGCGCTCCTGAGTGCCTTCTCTTCTGCTCACACATCACACAGCCATTAATGTTTGGCAACAAAAGTGAGTACACCCCTAAGTTAAAATGTACAAATTGGGCCCTAAGTTTCAACATTTTTTGTGGCCACCATCAGGGCTGGACTGGTAATCTGGCATACAAATGCGGGCCAACGCACCTTTGGGGCCGCTGTAAGGTAAATTATCTATTTATATAACTGCTTTTTTTAAAAATGGGACAATGACCTACCCATAAAGCATGGGCAGCGGCCCATTGGGTGATTTTCTATACTGACACTGGGCCGGCCCAATCACATCTCTTAACCCCACCCCCTCTGCTCTCTGTTACTTGTGTTATGCACCCCCACCCCAAAAAAAAATAACTTCTGAAGCAGTAAACATGAGTAGCTCAACCTGTAGGGAGGGCACAGGGAGGGAGGGTGATTTACACTGGGGATGCTAGGGACATTTTGCCGGGGCTTTAGCCCCGAATGTTTTGACAGTAGTAGGCCTAACATAAAAAATATTTTCCATACAATAATAATAATAATAATACATTTTATTTATAGGCACCTTTCTGAACACTAAAGGTCACCTCACAAAACATAATAAAACTAAAGCAATAATCAGTAAAATTAACTAAAATTACAGTGCATAAAATCAGGGTACGAAACAACTGGAAACAAGGATTGAGAAAGAGATCACATGGAATATGGCAGTTTAAAAAGAGACCGTGAGAGAGACAGTCGGAGAGGATTAATGTTACAGAAATGGAAGCATGCAGACCGCCTGACATTAATGTGAGCTTGAAATGAAAGTGTGCTGTCGAGGATCACACTAAGAATCTTGACCAGAGGGGAGGGGGAAACTGGAGTTGTCAATGGTAAGAGAAAACTGTAGTCAAAGTGGATTTTGGTGCCAATGAGGACAACCTCGGTATTGTCACTGTTCAGTTTGAGGAAGTTGGAGAAGCAGGATTTAATTTAGGCAATCAGAGAGGGAGGTGGGTGGGAGGGACGGAATGAATGCATAGTAGGTTAATATGCAATTATCTTTACGACGCAGCCTGTTTTGCAGCTCTTCAAAGAGTGGAGGCTACTCGCAATACTATTGCTACATTTTGTTTGAAGTTCACGTAACGTGACCCCCAGCCGTTACTGCCTACTGCTTAAGGGCTTGTCACCGACTACCTATTTGTCCCGGGCAAAATTGTAATCGAAACATTTAAATATTAATGTTCGTCAGCGTCTAGTCAATGTACTTACACAAGCGGTTAACAGTCGCCCCAAAGTAGTGAGAGAATAACATGACACACCTGACCACGACACAGACACCTGTCGCTTTCTTATGAAGGTAAATATGGCGCAAAATGAAAGAGCTTGTAAACTTGATGTGAACTCTTGTAGAATACGCTGTGAGAACTTGTAGAACAAAAATCTGTACTTGTATCTTAAAATTTTCACTTGTATATAATGCCAGAGCTTGTAAACTTGATGTGAACTCTTGTAGAATACGATGTGAGAACTTGTAGAACAAAAATCTGTACTTCGAGAGGTTGTAATCATAGAGTTGTGGTTGTACTGGAAAAAGGACTCAAGTAAAAAAAAAATACAAGTTTGCAACTGTCATTGTTTTTATGTGAACATCAATCTACACGTGTGCGTATTTTTTCTGCAACTTCATATTCAGAAAATCAGTGTGTGTGAATATTTTCTACAAGTGAAACTTTCAACATACAACTTCAGATTCTTTCTACAAGCTCTCGTGTTTTTTTTTTCTTTCATGTGTGTGAATATTGTGTACAAGTGAAAATTTTAAGATACAAGTACAGATTTTTGTTCTACAAGTTCTCACATCGTATTCTACAAGAGTTCACATCAAGTTTACAAGCTCTTTCATTTTGCACCATATTTACCTTCATACTTTCTTTACTGTCTCTGTCCCCCTCGCTCAGAGTCACTTTGCTCTGTTTCTCTGCTCCAGGATGCTTAATTCCCTCTGAAGCGGTTGTGAGCTGCACTTTATCAGAGGTGCTGAAGTTAACGTGTGTGGATGTATGGTGATATTTCTGTCTGATCACAAGTGTTTTCAGTTTTGGTTTTCTACCTCTGATGAAGAGCACTGAGCTCGTCTCATCCAGTACAGTCCCAGACAGGCACTCTGTCTGTCAAAGGGTCTAAAGGGGGTAGCAGCCTACGACCACATCAGCAGAGCAATAACGCAGGGTAATGCACAGCAGTGACTTCATTCTCATTATATCTCGTAATATCATATCTCAAATTGTTATTCTGCAAATGTCAGAGAACACAGATATGTGGGAGAGATTTTTAATGTGCAGAAAGTTTTGAACATGAGCAGAAAAGCTGCTGAAACATAAGAGCTATTAAGGTGCAATTCAATTCAATTTTATTTATATAGCGCCAAATCACAACAACTGTTATCTCACAGCGCTTTTCATAAAGAGCAGGTCTAGACCGTACTCTGGTGCAGGGCTTTATAACTGAATTAAAATTAATTAATTTATCATTGAGATGAAAAGGTCCAATGTGCACATTTAAAAACTTACTTCAGTCATGCCTGCATGTGTGTTGACTCAGCAGGGATGAAATAAAATAAAAAAACAGGAGAAACATATTTGACAGCAATACAGAATGCCTGAGAGACTTACAGCACTATATTACACTATATTTTTATTTTTTGAATTGTCACCTGAATTTTGTGTTTCCTTTTATATAAATAAAGACATTTCCTCAATGAATTGGTGCAGAAAATTCACCAGAATGTAGGAAAATTAAGTGTTGAAAGCCCAAATTTTCAGGGGAAGGACCCCCAGGCCCACCTCTGAAATCTTTTTTTTTAAATATTATTAATAGTAATTATAAAAATCATAATAAATGTATTTATATGGCCTATGATATTTAATAATTAAAATGTAGCTCAATTATTTATAGGGTTCAGTTTGACAAATGGCATAACGGTAGCAGTTTTTGAGGGCTGATACAAGTATGTCTCCAGAATGCAGGAAATTACGTGTTTTATGTTTAAAATCATTTGGGGGAGTACCCCCAGACCCCCAAAGGGCGCAGATCATGCTTCAGTATGTCACAGTACATGTTGGCATTCATAGTTCCCTCAATGAACTGTGGTTCCTGAGCGACTGCATCCTGCACCAGGTCACTTACAACAATTATTCCAACAGTGTATTTGATAACTCTCATAAGACCATTGTTATTGAGTGTTCTCATAACTGCTCTCCCCCGACATTTACACTAGACACCTGTGGAACATTAGACGGATTGGAGTCATTTGGCTCAGAAAGTTAATCAAATGCTTGACTCCCAGCCTAAAAATAGTCAGTGTGAAGATTTTTGTCAGTTTTGTAGTCTGACATGTTTTATAAACACACGTCCTTGTCAGAGGTTTGCCATGATACATGGTATGTTTTGTTTGGATAGAATACACCAAAATGTACAGTATCCTAGTCATAGGAGGCAGTATTGAGTTCAACCACCCAGCAGAACAAAAACTGTCTCAACAGGTTGGTCCAGGTGATGACTCGTTGATTTGGGTGTGCACTGTTGAAGTTCTCCAGCAGTTTATACATGAGTCACTATATCTTTAAACTCTGCCAGGGTAGAGAGAGGCACTGCAGTTTAGTATCCAAGACTGGGAGAACAAAATAATAACCCCAGTCAGTTTACCCGTGCACTGAATTATAGCTGATACACATTAGGTGGATGCGACTTTCTGTCTTGTCTAAGTGTGGGATAACTATCTTGCACATATTCCTTAAACTTCATACTGTGAACTTTTGGACATGCCTTGATCAATATTTTGGACTGTGCAGTTTAAACACAGTTATTGTATGTTGTATATCTTTTTATAATAGTCTTTTATATGTGGCCGGGCCAGGAATGATGAGGCCAAACACACAATAAATTTTATGGATTTTTATTCCCCGACTGGACTCAAACGAGAACAGCATTAATAATGTAAATTCAGTTAGTGGTTATACAAAAAAAGGGAATAACTTTCTGACCCGTCCTTTGCTTATTGCATCTGATCTCAACTATGTGACTTAACAGTCTAACCCATACCACAATATGTAAACAGCTGCCGTAAACTAATTCACTCTGGTAGTCTTCAGTTACTACTTCTAAACAGGAACCTAAATTCTCAACAACCAAGGCTATAAAATAGCAAAATCTGGGTAACTTAAAAAATGTGGATATCTAGGTTAGAAACACCACTCTAGACTAGACAACAGTAGTGGCCTTTCTAAACAGAGAAAAACAAAAATACAAATATAAACTAGAACTGCGAGCAGTTGTAAACGGGGTCCAAGCCCCCCCGGCGCGAGTCGTCCTCCTGGCCCCGCAGAGGGCGCGCGAGTCGTCCCGGGGCGGCCCGCCGATGTCCTGTGTAAGGTCTCTGAGTCAGGTGTTTATGGGCCATTCCAAAGCGAGGCAAAATGTGGTATGTTTGAAAATCCCATTGAAATGAATGGGGTATTTGACCTTCGATTGTAGTGCCACCTTTTGACCGAAGTGCACCAAATTTCTTAGGTGGGTTCAGGGCCCAATGGGAAACAATTGACCCAAATTTGGTGTCAATGGGACTTTTGGTTATGGAGATATAAATTGAATGTAAGTCAATGGGATTTTTTTGGGGTAGCGCCAACTAGCGGCTAACTGCACCAAATTTTGCACAGCCCTTCTACGGGGCAGGGAAAATAAGGTCGTCAAGTTTTGTGTTGATCGGCCTTTCCAAGCCAGAGTTATGTTATACTTCATGTTTTTAGCGTTTTCGCAAACATTTGTTAGCTTGTAATTCGACCGTTTTTTGTTGTCGATTGGACTTGCGGTTTCGGAGGAGTTACTTAAAATAGATTTTCCAGTTTTCGCGATTTCGTGAAATGAAAACGTCATCGTACAGACGTGGTCATATATCATGGGAATCAGCAGCATCCCCCAAACACGTAGACATAAGGTTTATGAATGTGTGATGTAGTAGGCAGTAGAGTCATTCTACGAAACGGGTGCCATTTGGGTCCGCAATGTTTGATGAGATGCATAAGTTACAAAAATATTCCAAAGTGTGTTTCCAAAGCTTAAAGCTATTAATTTAAGTGTTCTTGTTAGAATGATATATAATGAAAATAATATTTCTAAAGATAACATAATATTTTTAATGGTTTTTCATTAGAACATGGCCAATTTCACATGTCCGCACTGACCAACAAGACATTTGCTTCTAAAATATCACCAAATAAATTTAATATTTTTTCAAACCATGATTATTGTCAGGATTATATTTGTGTCCTTGTTTACATAAGACACAAATAGATTTTGAAAAAACATTATTTTTTTGTAAATATTTTATCATTTTTGTGCGTCCCTCATTTTGACTTACCACCCGTCCACACTAACTTGTTTTGTCCATAAAAATTGTACTCTTGCTTTAAATGACATCACAAAGAGGAAGTGACATCATTTGAGCTTTTGGAGCTGTTCTAGAACAAAAGCAAGCATGTAATAAGATTGATTTACATTGTTTCTTTGTTAACTTTTTTATTTTAGGCAGGGTCCGTGAAAGCTCAAACCAACCACCCGATCCGCATAAAATAGATTGGGAAAACTGATTTTTATTCCCATTTTTACACTGTTAATGCAAAGAAAATGATATTTCACACATGAATACATGTATGTTAGGTCAGGAATTTGACCACATGGAGAACTGCAGCCATTTTAGGTCAAAATTTACCACCCGTCACATACCACCCGTCACAAGTTTTAGTGTGACGGGGTGGTATCTGACAGGGTGGTAAGGGGTGTAATGGGGTGGTTCTGCTTCCTTTTGTAATGATTGTTACAATTGATTAATTTGGAACCTACATGTGCATCTCAAAATATTAGAATATTAAAATAAAGAATTTATAATACAGAAATGTCAAATTTTAAAAGTTCTGAAAAATGTTTTATGCACTCAGTACTTGGCCTGGGTTTCTTTAGCATGAATTGCTGCATCAATGCAGTGTGACATGGAGGCAATCAGCCCATAGCACTGCTGAGGTGTTATGGAAGCCCAGGTAGCTTTGATAGTGGCCTGCAGATCATCTGTATTGTTGGGTCTGGTGTTTCTTATTTTCCTCTTGACAATACACCATAGACTGCCTATGGTGTTCAGGTCAGGCGAGTTGTCTGGCCAAATCAAGTACAGTAATACCATGGTCTGCAACCTAGTAGTTTTGACCTTGTCGGCAAATGAAATCAGCATCTCCATAAAGCTTTACGTGTAATTAATCCAGAATATGTCAAAGTTTTGTATTTTGACTTAAATTACGGGGAAAAACATGATATTCAAATTTATGAGATGCACCTAAGATTATACTAGCTATAGATAACAGCTGCTGTGAGGGAGGAGTCCTCTTTGCATTTTATTAGGCCTAACGCATGCCGATCTAATAAATCTGTAATATCAACAGACTTTCTTTTGTTTATGTAAGTTCTCAATTACATTTCCAATTTCCATTTCCAATTTTAATGTATACTCTTCTCTAGTTGTTTTTTTTATAGTTTTCAAAAAGTTAAAAAAAAAAATTTAACCATTGCTAATGTATTATTGGCTTTTGTATTAATAAAACACACACACACATCACACATACACATCATACATTATATATATATATATATATATATATATATATATATATACACATATATATATATATATATATATATATATATATATATATATATATATTATTAAGTCACACCTACATTTATATCCAAACAAAAGTTTCTAGATGAAGTTTCTACATTTTAGAGGAAGGCTAAAACAAACCAATCATATAGAAAAACAGTTTGTCCATACCACCCTGTCACAATGAACCACCCCGTCACATCAGTTACCACCCCGTCACAGGGTCGTATTGTTAAAAAATAATGGAAAGGAAGTGAAATGTTCCATGAATGAATATTGAATAAAATTCTTGTTTTGTGGACTAATCACATTAATGTAACTTTTATTAGACATTTTAAGTGAATTAGTATTTTTTGTACAAACAATGATGTCACTGATATGTTAAATTCATATTTCAAGATTGAAAATCTAAGAATAATAAAAATGATTAAATTACATACTTTATATTGATGGTTTTCAACAAAAGGACATTTTACTAGTAGGAAAACATTAGATTTTTAAAATGTATTTCTTTATTACTACTCAAATGGTGTACATATTGTCCGTGGACGGGTGGTACAAGAATGTCTCCCATGTCTGAATAAAAGGATAATATTAATAAGGATTTTGTGCAGGAGGTGGGAAAATATCTTTTCTCGGGGGTTTAATGTATCCTTATAAGTTGTAAGTAAAAAAAAAAAAGTTTTCTCTTGATGAAAATTTGGAAAATTTGAAAGTGCAAATGGCACTCGTTTCGTAGAATGACCCAGTAGTTATGAGGTAAAATGTGTTTTAGTTGAAAATCCCATTGAAATGAATGGGGTATTTGAGCTTCGATTACAGCGCCACCTTTTGTCCGAACTGCACTAAATTTTTGTGGTGTCATCAGGGGCAAATTTGGCATCAATCTGATTTGTGGTAATGGAGATATAAAATGAATGTAAGTCAATGGGATTTTTGAAAACATTTTTAATTTGCAATAACAGCGCCACCTATGGGCACATTAGGGTCCCCTTTGGTGCCTGACATCAGGGGACCATGCTGAACAATTGGGCACTGGTTTCACGTCAATGAGACTTGTAGTTATAGAGGAACTAATTTTCTGGATTAAAGAGCACCACCTAGGGGTGAATTGCACCAAATTTTACAGAGGCCTTCAGTGGGGCGTCCCAAATGAGTGCTCCAAATTTGGTGTTGATCGGCCATTCCAAACGAAAGATATGACGTCACTTCCTGTTAGTAGCGTTTTTCGCAAACGTTTGTTAGCGTATAATTGTGCCATTTTTGGTCGGATCAAAATTTCCTACACAAAATTTGTAGAGCTTGGTCCAGAGATGATCCATGCCAAGTTTCGTGGCGATCGCACTTGCGGCTTCAGAGGAGATGATTTCAGGCGGTGTTTCAGTTTTCGCGATTTTGTGCGAAAAAAGTGTAGGCGGAAATGGGCGTGGCCTATACCAGGAGATTCAGCTCGATCCCCCGAACGCGTGGATATAAGGTTTTTGATATGCGCCTTCGTATATGAGAGGTCCAAGCCCAAACGCGTTGACCTTGCGTATAGCGCCCCCTAGTGGTAGAAGTGTGCGAATTTTTGCGCCTGAGTTACGTGCAGTGAATGTGACCTACCCTGTGAGTTTCGCGTCCCTAGCAGTTACGGGGTATGCTGCAGTATGAGTTTTATGCACGGAAGAAAAAAAATAAAAATCCTAACAATTACAATAGGGTTCCCAACCACTTTGTGGTACTGGGAACCGCGATGCCTTGCAATCGTGGGTTCCCAGCCCACTTCGGCCTTGGACCCCTAATAAATACATTCACTTGGCTAAGTGCATAAACAAGCTGAAATATTTAAATTTTACCATAAAACATAAAATACATTCATTCACAGAATACAATTTGCCAAACACTTTGTATAGAAACTCAGAACTAGCATTTTATGAATGAAATCAGTAACTCACTGTTCTACTGTGCAGTGTGCGTCCTCAGGACACGCCCACACACACACACCAAGAACTCCGCACGTGTATCTCCCCTCTAAGTCAGCGGAAAAATATGAAACAAATATCATTTATGTACAGCTTCAGTATACACCAGTATAATGTGATTTTGTTTGTTAATAGACTTTATTGTCACTCACGCTGTCGCCGCCGGTCAGTTTCTTCCCCTCGTGGTGAAGATACACACGCACACTCACTCGCTATTAATCGTCAGGAATCAGCTGGGACAGGTAGGTCTTCATGCATCTACCTTGGTCAGCTAGTTAGTTAACTCTTCCGTCTACCGATCTTAAGGAATATTACTGTACTTTACCATGAATTATGGAGATATCATCCGTATCGATAACCCAAAGTACACCCTTTGCCGTGTCTCTGTATCACGGGACCTAACACTTCCATTTAGTTCCCGTGTCCTGTCGGAAACTCTACCCTCTCGCGTGAGCAGTCCTGTGTAGAACTCTTAAAGTGCCATTAAATACAGAGGACGGTAGTCGCTGCAGTAATCTCACCAGCGATTACATAACATTATACACATTATACATTATAACCCACAGAACACTACTTAACTCTGTAACTCTGGTTCACCTGGCTACATATATGTTCTGTTTCTATTATCCTTCTTGACTTGCGGTACCTGCTTTTTATGGTTTTTGTTTATGTGTTATTTTCTCCTACTACTTATTGTTATGCACCAGGGCAATGGAGGAGACTGAAGCCAGGCCACACATTTTATTCGCTTGACTAAATAGTGGTCTGACTAACAAAGAAAGACATAGTTTGGGAGTGATAATTCCTGTCACATTGTTGCTCACCACCAGCTGGGCCAGAAAACCTACCTGGCAATAAACCTAAATGTGAAAAGGCTTCAAAAGTAAATAAATCAAACACATCCCAGACAGAAGACACAACCAATATTAAAATGACACCCTTGCTTTTCGGGGAAACTAAGAAGTTGGGATGGTTTTGTATGCAGGTGTATACATGTAGGGGAGCCAGGCTCATAGTTCCCACAAAATCACCAAGAAACTACAAACTGTTCCTTTGGGATTCCTTTATAAAAAGCAGAGCCACGAGGAAAATTAGGTTGCAAATCCATGTTGGGCAGCCAGGTATGTAGACTGGATTGCAGGAGACTTCTGCTATATACAGATGATGCCACTTTTTTTTAGTTATAACCACCTTTATAAGGTGCTTTGATGAGGTTGAAAATTATCTGAATTACAACCAACCTTTAATATTTCTCTACATATCAGCTACAATGTAAATGAATGGTTACCTGTACTTAAACAAAAGCAGCAACCAGCCAAATAGCTCCCCCACTGCACTGCAGTCACAGTACTGTGTGTGAATGCAAAGTTGTTTGGAAAAAGTCATTTTTCTTTCAGGAGCTCTGTATCTGTTTGATATATTGTTAAAACAGTTCATTCTCTCATCCTTTCAAGTTTCCTCTGAGCTTCTGACCTCAAGGAATCTCCAGTAATGAAAGGCAGGCCACATTAGGCTTTGCCAACATTTCAACAGCGACAACACAGATGATGCTGTCTGTCTCCAACAATCATTGGTCTCCCAACCCTGAACTCTCGGACCTCCATAACTGAGCCGTCACTTGCAGAGCCCTCAGAACAGCCCATGACCCTGGACTCTCCCTCAACCCAAAACAACAGCGATACATGACTGAGGAAGCGCTCCTGAGGTCTGTTAGGAATAGACCACATGCTCCTGATGGCATCAGATGGCATCTCTGACATTATGCCAAATGGAAGCTGACACTCTGTTTGCCCAACAGCTCAGCGGATGGAAGAGCTAAGGAATCGTGGGAGCAGCCCAGTATCAATAAGAGGCAGTCAGGGACCAGTTGTCTATCATAAACAGCGCCGTACAGACTGAAAGTGTCATCCCAGAACCTTGTGAGCTTAGAACAGGACCAGAAAAGATGGCCAAGAGTTCCATCAGCTGATTTGCATTTATCACAAGTGAGAGAGAGAGCAGGGAAAATTCTATTCAGTCTAGTCTTGGAATAGTGCAGCCTATGAACTACTTTAAACTGAATGAGCTGAAGTCAAGCATTATTAGAACAAGCTTTTATCTTATTCAACCCTTTCGCTCATAGCTCGTCAGAGATTGTTTCACTGGTGTCCTTGATCCACGGCGCCTTAATATGGAGAGAAGGGGGTGAGGTGGGGTGAGGTGAGGTGAGGTGAGGTGGGGTGGGGTGGCGCAATGGTTGAGACGCCTGCCTTTGGTGGGAGAGATCCGGGTTCAATCCCCACTGAGCAAGACACTTAACTTGCTCCAGAGGCGTGCGACCTCTGACATGTATAGCAATTGTAAGTCGCTTTGGATGAAAGCGTCAGCTAAATGAATAAATGTAATAAATGTAGAAGAGGTTGCCATAGTGAAGAGCTTGACAAGAGATCTGGTCATAATATCATAGAAGTCATGTTGCATGGGGGGAAGTCATGTTGCATGGGGGTCACATCTAGGTGAGGGGAAGATTGCTTAACAAAGTTTCTGATTTGTAGATAAAGAAAAAATGATTGGTAGTGAGTTTGAACTTGGCCTGGAGCTGGACGAAAGATGCAAAGTGAATATCAATGTAGAGATCCCTAATAGTGTTTAAGCCCTTATCTGACCAGTGTTTAAAGACAGTGTCCATCAAACCAGGCTTAAAACAGGGGTTCTGACATATGGGGGCATGAGTTGACATTTTTGGGAGGTTCAGAACTCTCTTGATTTTGTTTAAGATTTTAATTGAGTTACAGAGAACTAAATTATTGTGTAGCAATTTGATTTTAATATCAGGTTTTGAGAACAGTATGGCTGAGAAGGAGGCCCCAGTAAGTGATGCAACATTGCCTAGCTCAACCTCAGGCCATCTAGGGCCAGGCCCACCCACCCCTGCACCCCCAGCCTTGAACTGATTCCAGAAGATCCAAGCCCTGGCATTTCAGGCCCAGTAATAATGTCGAAAGACGGGCAGGCCTAAACCACTCTGCTCAGTGGGCTTCTGTAAGTGAGCCTTTGAAATACGGGGGGGGGCTTGGAGGCCCAGAAGAAAGGCATGATAATAGAGTCTAACATCTTAAAAAAGGAGGAAGTGAGGAAGATGGGCATGTTCTGAAATAGATAAATAAATTTAGGGATCACAACCATTTTGACAATATTGACACATACAACCAATGAAAGGGGGAGAAGTTTCCATTTATCTATCATACACTTGAGCCTGTCAATCAGATCCATATAGTTATATTTAAAAAGAAGCTTCGAATTTCTGGGAATATTAATCCCCAGGTAAGAAAAGCAGTCATGGGTAACTCTGAAGGGCAAATTGAGAAGAAAACTCTTAGACAGAGGCATAAAAACAAACCCAGAGAGTCGCCCAAAGCCATCCAACAAATTAAGAAGAGGAGAAAGGGATGATTTTACATCTGTAAGAGTCAAAATTACATCATCTGCGTACAGGCCGATTGGGTATTCGGACATGCCGCACCTTATGCCAGAGATTTGGGAGTTGGCTCTGATGGCTATGGCCAGTGGCTCAAGAGCTAATGCAAACAACATTGGAGAGAGGCAACAGCCCTGATTGGTGCCACGGTGCAATGAGAACGGGGGGATCTTTCATGGTTGGTTAGAACAGAAGATCGGCGGCGAGCATAAAGCACTTTTAATATATTCATAAATTTTGGCCCAAAGCCAAATTTATCAAGAGCAGCAAACATGTATCCCCACTCTACCTGATCAAAGGCCTGCTGGGCATCTAGTGAGATCACAGCGGAGTGGGGGAGTTTAGTTGAATAATTAAGTTTAGCAGACATCTTGTATTTGAGAGGGAAAATCAGTCGAAAATGAAACCTGACTGATCGGGATGAATTAATGTCCCAATATATTTGTTTAACCTGTTGGTCAGGACCTTTGCAATAACTTTTTGGTCAGAGTTAAGCAGGCTTAAGGGACGATACAATGAAACATTTGTTTCGTCTCTGTCCCTTTTTAAGAGGAATCAGACATGGGCGTCGTAGAGGGTATGAGGGAAGGCACCATTTTTCACTGAGCATATGGAGCAAGAGGGGGGCGATAACGTCAATGTGCATCTTGTAAAATTCTATCCCAAAACCATCTGGACCACAGGCTTTGCCACTGGGAAAAGAGCAAATAGCATTTCTGATCTCCTCGAGTGTAAAGTCAGAGTCCAATTCCAGCCTCGAAGGCCCAGAAAGGACTGGAATGTCTAAAGTATAGAGAAAATTGGTAATGTCTGTTTCTATCTGTAGAAGCTAAAAAATATATCATTGATCTGCTTGTGATCAGATAAAAGCTGACCAGTGGGCAAGGAAATTTTATGTATTGCCCTATCAGATATGACGCCCTTCAGTTGCCTAGCAAGCAATTTATCAGCCTGAGCCTAAATTTCCAATTATATTGAGGGGTATAAAGATTGTAGTCAATCACCAACAAGAGAGGTGCATGACCCGAAATTAAGATACTATGATAAATCAAGCTTATTACATCCGAAATAAATCTACAGTTAATGGTAAGGTTATTGAGTACTGAGACAGATTTTAATAATGGGGCCACGGACAAGGAGGACCTATCCAATACCGGATCAAAGAATTCAAGTCGCTATCGATAATTATATTATGATCATTATATTCCATGACAATGTTGAATCCTTCCAGGCAATCGAAGATGGGGGCATAAATGGGACGGATCTGCAAACAAGCATGGCCACCCCTCTCGCCTTGGAGGAAAAGGTGGATTGGTACACCTGAGACACCCACACAGATCTTAAACGCCTCTACTCTGAAGGTTGGATATGGGTCTCCTGCAAAAATACAATATCAGACGACAGGGACTTTAGATGCGAGAATGCTTTACCTCGTTTAAGAGCTCTGTCCATACCCCTACAATTCCAAGTAGTAATAGTGATGTGACCTAGTGAGTAAGTGACATGGATCTATGAGGAGGGACAGATGGTAAAGTTTGACATGTGACATTTAAAGGGCTGGCAGTACATCCAATGACAAAAATGACAGATAAGGAAAGACACATCTCCACCCTCCCCCCTCTGTTTCTTGTGTCAGATGCAGTCAGTGGCTCAGAGCTAGAGATCTGTTTAGGATGGATAAACAAAAGCGCAAGGGCAAGGGTGGTGCGGAGAAGTTGCGGGCAACAAAAAAAAAAGTCTAGAGGTTGAAGCCTCAACATGTTCAAAAATAACAGACATGTTTAGTGCCGCCCTATTAAAAATAATAATACCCATGCAGCGCGCTGCGCAGGGCTGACTGAAGGTGATGCATGTTGGACTTAAAATAAGGTATGCTGGTGTGACGGAAGCCAGCGAAGCTGTGCAGTGAGTAAACCTCACTCCCCGCTCTGTCACTAGCCTCACGATAACAGCCACCTGCAGGTAGACGTTGGACAACAGAACTGTTTGCGCTCTACTCTCATGTAAAATTAACCACTCTGGCCCAGCACACAAATACACTCCTTCCCAGAACCCTTTAAAGCCTCTTTAAAGGACTCTGCTCCATCCAAAACAGTCTTAAAGAAGCAAAGTCTGCAACAAATTTACAATAAAGAACAGTACAATAGTAAAAAAGTACAATAACTCACTAAAAGAGTAAAGAAAAGTTATGTGAAATTAAAAGAAAAACTTTAAAAGAAAAGCAATATGAAATAAAAAGAATGTGTGGAATGAAAATAAAATGTAAATGTAAAGACAAGCAATGTTAAATGAACAGAAAATATGCAAATAAGCATTTAAATAAATGCTCATATATAGGCCTACACTTTTGTGTTTTCTTTCAGGCTATAACACCTGTCTTAAAATGTAAGGGATACTGGAGCTTGGTTGGGGTGGTGGGACTGCTCGCGGTGGGCCCCAGAAAATTTCCCTTATTTTCAAATCCAAAACTTGACAGGTATTCAATTCAATTCAATTCAATTTTATTTATATAGCGCCAAATCACAACAACAGTTATCTCACAGCGCTTTTCATAAAGAGCAGGTCTAGACCATACTCTGAAGTTATTTACAGAAGCCCAACAATTCCCACCAAGAGCAAGCACTAGGCGACACAGGCAAGGAAAAACTTCCTTTTAAGAGGCAGAAACCTCGAGCAGAACCATGGCTCAGGGTGGGCCATGGTTCTGCCTCGACCGGTTGGGGGTGAGGGGGAGAGAGAGAGCAAGAGAAAGAGAGAGAGAGAGAGAGAGCAAGAGAGAGAGAGCAGAGGGAGGCAGCCTACACAGTATACACATAGAGGTACAGACAGTAAAGGTAATGGTGCTATAGACTGAATGAAAAATGGTACAGATATTTATAGTAATGTTAATGATAATAATAACAGTAATAATAGCAATAGGACCAGTAATAGCAGTTGCAACTGTAGCAGAGGGCGTCGAGCAGGAATATGGGGGCAGCAGGAGACTCCCAACCACAGATCCAGACTCCACAGCTCCAGAGCCAGCAACACCCACAGGAAGCGACAGGAGGGGGGAAGCACACGACCACGGGAGAGGGAGAAAAAATCGAGTTAGTAACATGTATTAATGGGATGAGGTTGCACTCAGAGAGAAAGAGAGAAGAGGAGAGAGGAGCTCAGTGCATCATGGGAAATCCCCTGGCAGTCTAGCCTATAGCAGCATAATTAAGGGATGGTTCAGGACTCACCCGAGCCAGCCCTTACTATAAGCTTTATCAAAAAAGGAAAGTCTTAAGCCTACTCTTAAATGTAGAGACGGTGTCTGCCTCCCGAACCCAAACTGGAACCTGGTTCCACAGGAGAGGAGCCTGATAGCTGAACGCTCTGGCTCCCATTCTACTTTTGGAGACTCTAGGAACCACAAGTAACCCTGCATTCTGGGAGCGCAGTGCTCTGGTGGGGTAGTAAGGTACTATGAGCTCTTTAAGATAAGATGGTGCCTGACCATTAAGAGCTTTGTATGTGAGAAGAAGGATTTTAAAATCAATTCTGGATTTTACAGGAAGCCAATGCAGAGAAGCTAAGACAGGAGAGATATGATCTCTTTTTACTGGTTCCTGTCAGAACACGTGCTGCAGCATTCTGGATCAGCTGAAGAGTCTTAATGGACTTTTTCGAAGAGCCTGATAATAAGGAATTGCAGTAATCCAGTCTAGAAGTAACAAATGCATGGACTAGTTTTTCTGCATCATTTTTAGACAGGATGTTCCTGATTTTTGCAATATTACGTAGGTTACGTAGGTATGCACGAGTCAGACGAAGATGATGATGATGATTTACCTAAATTAATGAATATTTTAATAAGACAGCATAATCGTCGCTATTATAAGGTCTGTCCAATTGTCACCTAACATTACTGCACTGACAGTGCTGGCCACTCTGTAAAATAACACAGCATAAGCTGTTTTGCACTGTTTTTGTAGCTAGCAGACTTCAATTATTCAATTGCAACTTCGGCTGTCTATTCTAATGTTAACCCATTAAAACCAAGAACGGCCGTCGACGGCCGTTCTATAGAAAAAAACGTACTGGTAAATTATGGTGATCATTTTACTCAATCAGTTATCATTCTTGTCTCTCTCTCTCTGGATGCCCTCACTTTTTGTAGGCCCTACTCCACTTGCCACCTTTGATCACTGGTCCACTTGCACTGGTACAGTGGTCCATGGCACTTAGATCTCAGCTTTGTAGGGGGGTTTGGGAATGGAACAGTAGATATGCATATCTACCGCAAGGATGGTTTGTACTGGTTGGTTGTGTCCGACCGATTGTGGTGGGCCGGTCTGAGCAAAAATGCCATGGCCGTTTTATTGTCCCAGTCCAGCCCTGATGAGGAGGCTAAAAACCGTCTTGGTCGCCAGTGTGTCTCTTAAGGTGTCCGAAAGTGAGGTTTACTCAATGCACAGCCTCACTGGCTTCCGTCACATAAGCATAAGCTATACATTTCAATATGGTACAGAGAGTTTGTTTTTATTTTATTGTAATAATCATACATTTCTTCACATATTTGTTTCTCTAGTAAAACTCTGTAGGCATCTAATTCATGCAGTTTCTTTTTGATCTCCAAAAACACGCAAAATATATCTGACAAAAGATAAAATAAAACCAGGTCTGGATCTTGCCTTAAGCTAGTCCTTCTTTCCTGATCTCTATCTCCAGTTACTTATTTATAACACCCTCATACATTTAAAAGTAAACCATTTTCAGGAAGTTGCAATTTTTTGCTCACCAGTCTTGCTAGTGGCACCACTGGGGCTAGCTAGTGCCGAATCCCAGGGAGAGCACCATGTTGCCAATTCAGGTGAGTTAATTTTGGTCGTGCTGCTTGTGTACTTTGGAGCGGCTCGGCAAATTTTGTAAATTGCATACATCGTTTCTCTTGAAAAACCTTAAGTGTTTCCAAACGATCTGTAGGATTTAGGAGTTGTAACTGTTCCTCCCCAGTGTTAATCTAATGTGACATGTATCTGCCTCTGTAGTAGCCAACAGGGCAATGTCACCAGTGGATATGAGAGAAACACTTTGGGAGGAATCACTCTAACTGTAATGTAACCATTTTGATACCAAATGATTGGTCAGATCTACAAATCCTTAATAAAACTAATTCCATGAGGAAGAGAAAGGCAGATCATGTTTAACTGGAGTAAAGAGGTTGGGTGGATACGATGGAGTATCGTTAAGGATGGAGCCTGCAGGCAAAATTCATTCCAAAGTGGTGACCATATTTTTATAGTCTGAATTACTGGGTGATCAACTCACAAACTGGATATGAGAGCAAGAGGGGAAGTGGCCAGACAATGTGTAGGGGCCATGTGAGACTCCATCCTCACCCACTGTTGCATGGTTCGAGTGATTCTTAACCCACTTGATAATAGTAGCAGTCATGCTAATGTTTGGGCCTTTGCCTGAATCTTAATTCAGGCCTACTGCCGTGTGTTTTGGGATCAAACCGTTTCGGGCAGAGTCTAGTTGTTCTTCGTTTTGGGGGGAATTGTAAGTTCTTGCTTGGTACTGCTGATAGGTACTTATATGCCATTCTTACATCTGCTTATAATAGAGCATTTACAAGGCATTGACTGCTTCCCGACCCCCCCACAGTCTCAGAATGGATAGATGTTGTAAATAAGATATATGTAATGGAAGCAATTACCTTTTCCATTTGTCTTAAGAAAAGTATATTTGTTAGTCTGTGGGTTAAATGGGTTAAATATGTAAGGCACTTAAGACCAGACTTTGTAGAGGTGCTGAATTAATAATCCTATGTTTTATATTTCCTTTGTCCTCCCTATTCTCCCCTTTTATGTCCTAAACAATATAGTAATTTGTATATTTTGTAATGCACAAGTTTTTCTCTCCCTAATTGCTCTACGTATGTATATGTTCTGTTAAAAAAAAACAGCAAATGGACAGATACTACTCTTATTCTGTAATTCTGTTTTGCTGACTGAAAATAAAGAATTTCAAAAAAAAAAAACCCAACAAAAAAGTGCATAACCTTTGTATTTGTTAAAAAAATTGGACTTCACGAATCCTGTATCTTCGACACTCTACTTGGGTGTCTTACAGTTAATTTTCCTATCTTAATTCAGGCCTTCTTGGTCCTGCTTCACTCTGCCTCGTTGCAACGTTTGGGAGGGCTGTTTGTCCTTCATCAGGCTGGTCAGAGTGGCATCTTTAAGTTTCATTTTCCTTAAGTTTCCCTTAATTTAGGTTTGAACATGGTAAGTATTTTTCTTCAGCTCGAGGCTTCTCTACTTGAGGTTTCCAGTGAGTCACGGTAAGTATTGAGGTTAATTTAGGGGTTTGGGCTCAGTTAGGGTGTCCCCAACCTCCATGGTGAACTCCAGAAGAGTTAGGGAGAGGGGGAAATTAGCTGGCCGATGACTTACTCTCTGCGTCAGCCAGTCTGGTGCGCTGTCCTGTGATGTGCTTCCAGAGACACCAGAAAGGCAAATACACTTCCGCCACTACTCCAAGTATAAAGCAAGTCCCACATTCAGGCACGTGTACACATAGGCATCAAAACGGGCTTCCGCACCTGCCCTTTATCTTCCTCAACAGAAAGTGCCCTTTTTATTTTTTATTAATTAATATACAGTATATGTATTCCCGTTTCCAACAGATTCCCTGTCACAGAAATATATTTATTTGGAAAAAAAATTTAAATAGGCTGTCAAGTCAGAAGATGAGACCTTGGAGTTCCGATGCCCTCTCTCTCTCTCTCTCTGTCACTCCCTCGCTCGCTCCGCATCTCACTGCGTAACCAGCACAGCACACAGACAGACAGCAGCCCCTCCAGCTTCTCTCCCAGCAGTGTTTTTCTTGGCTTGTGTGGAAGTAAGTGGTGATTAACAAAAGACTAAACTACCAGTGCCTCGAGTTTACCGCTAATTAAACAAAAGACAATATAGGCCGAGGCCTGTGTCTTTCTAACGCATGACTCATGCATGAGCTGAGCTAATGTAATAAGTTAGCTGAAGTTTAGCTAAGGTAATGTCTCATGACCATACAACCTAATGTATTGATCGAGACACTACAGGTGAACACAGTAGGCTAACATTTGTGATTAATGACGTCATCACAATCGCCACCATTGATATGCAAATTAGGCGATAACTAATTAAAATGTGCCTATTGGTACACATTTGACAAGTCACTGCAGGTGAATGAGATAGACAAAATAACTAAAGCATATCACCACAGAACGTCCCCAGTTAATGACTTTCATCAAAAGTAGGCTATTTTCCTCTGAAATGTTCTGTAAATATGCAAATTAGCTTGTTTTGGTTAATATAGAATAAATCTACAGGTGCAAACAGACAGAGGTTAGTAGGCTTAAAACCAACACCATCTAAAGGTGTATTCTTGAAGTTTTATTTCTATTAGAATAAAAGAAGAAAGTCTCAAAATTGACCACTCCATGAAAAAGTGCCTTAAAGAGCATCTCATCTAATAACTATCCATTCTATTAGTTTGTTGAATGCTGATAGATCTTTACATGATACCGACGCAGCCCTCCCTCAAATGTGAAAGTGCATGTCACCATCAGTAATTGTGTGTGTGCGTGTGCGTGTGTGTGTGTGTGTGTTTGTGTGCGTTGTAAATGCAATATAATATTAATAAAGTATTGGGTCAATACAATAATGTATTCAGGCAATTCAGTATTATGTTGCTTGGCTGTGTCAAGCTGAAGATTATCTTTACTCATTTAGCATCTTGCTTATGAAACAAAATATAAAAGATTTTGAAATTTAAGAAATTTAAATAATATTTATTTTAATTATGCCTGCAGCCCAATGCCACAGTTTAAGTGTGAAGATTTATGTGTTATGTATTCCAATAACACCAAAAGAATTGAAACAATTTATTGCCTTGTGAAAAATAACTAAGCATTAATGAAACTATGTCATTTATTCAAAATATATACTTGAAACTAGTAGCATAGAAAACATGCACATTGTGGCATAGTTTGCTTTGCTGTCGCCTGCTCCTGTGATAAACCTAGTGAATACTAAAGAAGACTGTGGTCTCTGTGTGAACTGATTATTTTGTAGAAAAGTAAAAATGTTGTTGAGTTAATATTTTTGTCTTGTTTTAAAGACATCTCTGTAGACGTCTCCTTTTCCTTAGTGAAATCCCTGTGGAATCCAACTCTTTCAAAATCAAGCGGACGTCCTCTTTTCTCACTCTTAGGCCATGCTCTCTACATTTATAATACATCCATCTGTATCCATGCAGTTGTCCTGAGTACAGCAACTGTTGACGAATGAAACCGACAGTCTCCTGCAGATTACCGTACTGCTTTCTTCTGGAGAGGCCTCTTGATCTAAGAATCCATTTAAGTGTACTTTTACTAATAACATAACCATGCCTATTGAGTAGTAGAACAATGTCAGCGTAGCTAATGCCCAGTTCGAAGTAAAATTTAATTAGCTGGTCTATACCATCCTGGTGTATAGCGCTGGAAGCAGCTGACTGGTATAAATACATACAGCTCAAATGAACCGGAAGAAGAAAAAAATTGCGAGCTAACGCAAAAGTATTGTGAGGGAATGCAAAACATATTGCGAGGTAATGCAAAAGTATTGCGAGGGAGCATAAAAGTATTGCGAGGGGACACAAAGTAGTCCTCAAAAAAAATTCAGTAGTCCTCAAAAAAAAAATTCCTCAATGATCCCTCTGAGACAACATAGTAGTGTGAAGCGTAATTGTAGCAAAATGTCTACACTATTACAGGTTTAGCAAGGAGGTGCGAGAAGCTAAACGACTCAGAGAGACTAAAGAAGCTGGCGAGTTCAACCCCTCCCCTCCTCTCTCCATCACAGACAGGAAAGTCAACAGTCTTTTCAGGAGGCAGAAACCCTGCAAATGGGCGGATTCTGTCTCCCCTTCCACCCTGAACCACTGTGCTGATCAGCTGTCTCCATTGTCCACAGACATTTTTAACACCTTACTGGAGACATGCCATGTGCCAGCCTGCTTTAAAGCCACCACCATCATCCCTGTCCCCAAGAAACCAAGGACCACAGGACTAAGCGACTACAGACCCGTTGCCCTGACATCTGTGGTTATGAAGTCCTTTAAGCACCTTGTGTTGTCCCACTCCCACTCCTGGACCTCCTGCAGTTCAGCCTACAGATCCAACAGGTCTGTAGATGATGTAGTAAACATGGCCCTTCACTGCATCCCAGCACCTACGCTTAGAATCCTGTTTGTGGATTTCAACTCTGCTTTTAACACCATCATCCCTAGTCACCACTGTGGACACACCGGACAGAAACTGTTTCAGACTCTCCCCTCTGGCAGGGAGGCTGCTGTCCATCAGGACCAAAACCTCTCACTACAAAAAACAGCTTCTTCCCCTCTGCATCTAACCTCATTAACAAGGCCTGGGACCCCACTGACACTCCCCTTGCAAATGATACAAATGTCTCTGCAGATGTAACTACTGTTTCATCTCGTGTTGTGCATAGACCTGGCACGTTGCGCATATTTGGTGTTGATTGTTGATCTTTGTTGTATATTTCTATGTTGTCAGTTTATTTATTTATATGTACACAATATTCTCTTCCGCTCTGTTACTTCTGCACGGCACAGACCCAAGAATAATGCACATGCATATAACTGCAACGTTGTTCTCCTATTCCATATTTATATATTTCTACATTTTTTTATGTTGACTGTATGTTTGTCTACGTGTAGCACCTTATCACCACAGCAAATCACGTGTAAAACACTACTTTCTGATTCTGATTCTTTGCTTATTACATCTGATCTCAACTACAGTATGTGACTTAACAGTACTCTATAGTACCCCTTAACCATACCACAATATGTAAACAGCTGCCATAAACTAGTTTACACTCACTCTGGTAGACTTTAGTTACCTCTAAACTAGAACTCTAGACCTAAATTCTCAACAACCAAAGCTGTAAAACAGCCAATATCTTTCACAGAATACAATTTACCCAGCACCTTGTACAGAAACTCAGCATTAACATTTTATGAATGAAGTAACTCACTGTTCTGCTGTGCAGTGTACATTTTCAGGACACGCCCACACACACACGAAGAACTCCGCACATGTATCTCAACTCTAAGTCAGCAGAAAAATATGAAACAAACATATGCTTGTTTATTTATAGCTTCAGTATACACTAATATAATGTGATTTTGTTTGTTTATACACTTCATTGTCACTCACGCTGTCGCCGCTGGTCAGAGTCTCTTACCCTCGTGGCTGAAGATACACACACACCTCACTTGGCTATCAATGCGTCAGGAATAAGCTGGGACACCCAGGTCTTCATGTTTTTCAGAAATTTTTACATTAAATGCTCTAAAATTTAGAAGCTGGGCATTCTGGTGTATGACTAAATCATGTTCAGTCACATATGATTGTTTCAACTTGATATGTCTTGATGTGAAGTGCAAGTCTAACTAAACACCCGGTCCTATGACTAATCTGACTCGCACAATAGAAAGGGAGCAGAATAACACTTTAAAGTCCAGCAGGTCAATATAATCCTTTCCTTAGTGTGTAAAGACTAGAACGCCCAGCTTCCACATTTTAGGGCCTTTATTGTAAAAATCTCCAAGTTGAGCTCCAAATGGCATGAAACTTTCCCAGAAGACTCAAATATTTGGGATTGTTGAAATAAGTTATAAAGTGTTATATTAGAATTTTCTACAATAAAAAAATAAATCACTGACCATGACATCTAAAGGGTGTATTCTTGAAGTTTTATTTCCATTAGAGTAAATGTTAAATAAATGTTTTTTATTGGCAATATCAATCCATTTTCTAAAACTTTTCTTCAATAATATGCTATGCAAATTTCGCACCTAAAACAGTAAAAAAAAGTTGATTGTTTATGAACTTGACATGATTAACATAAAATAAGACACTCTACTGATCCTGCACTGGGTATATTTGCATGTTGCAGCAGCTTCAGAGACAGAGGAAAATTAAACATAATATAGAAAGTAGTGGTGGGCCGTTATCGGCGTTAACGTGCTGCGTTAACAGTAGACTCTTATCGGGCGACAAAAAAAATATCGCCGTTAATCTATTCTCAAATTTGGGTTGGGAGCTGGGTCTATACTACGCAAGCTATGATGACTTTCACCTTGATATTTTAGCGCAGATGTATACCGAATTGCACTGTAAGGGGCAAGAACAAGTCTTCGAACCTGTGTGTTTGCCTACTGTGAAATTACCACATCAAACGTGACGTGCTAACATGGATGCAGCTGTTGCTGGCCTCGCTCGGCCAGCTGTTTGTTTACAACTAGCCAGGTTAGCTATTGATGCGCCGGTTGATTAAAAAACGCATTGTGCGGTATTTACTCACACTAACTGTAGCAACACGTCCACAGACAGCTGTTGGACAGCAGTTTGTGTACGAACATTTCTGAAGCCGCCGGGTTTGCTTCTGGGAAAATTTACTTTTAAGAAACTTCCCAATGGAAAATTCGACAAGACTAAGGTTGTTTGCACCTTGTGCTATGCGGAATTAGTTTACTGTAGGAGTTCTTCCAGTCTCAAGTAGCCTACCACCTAAATGCAAAGCACATCACACGCTACACACAAGTAAATCTTATTGAACATGATTTATTTTCATCACCAATTATCATAGTAGAACAGCTTTCTCAAGCAGTTTGTGATGCATTTTGGAAACAGGAGATGAGCCTCCTGGCTTGAAACCTGGCTTGAAACCCGTTCGCACACATATTTTAAATGCCTTCGGCAGAATTCAAATGAGCCATTTTACTCTAGATTAATTTAGATTAATTTCAAGATTAATCTAGATTAATCTAGATTTTAAAAAATGAAACTATGCCCACCTCTAATTTTAATTTTAAAAAAATATGTTTTAAAAATCATACTTCTGGAAATCAGGCTGAAACGTGGCAATTACATAAATAATTACAATATTTTGCAGGAATACACAATGAAGCATGTTTGGCATAAATATATTTTTAAAACACTAAAAGTGTAATTGTTTAATGTACTTCCACCAGTGTTTGGAATAACGACGTTTAAAAGAACAGCTTTACGTAACGGCGTTATTTTTTCAGTAACAGGGTAATCTAACTAATTACCTTTCCCGTCGTTACAACGCCGTTAACGTTACTGGTCGTTAAATGCGGTGCGTTACTATGTAATAAACTGTGTAATCCGAACGCACCAGCTGGCTCACACAGCTAGTCAGGAGGTGGGTTAATAACGAGGTAATTATTGCTTGAAGTGGACCGGTACGCTCGCTCTCCATATCAGGTTCTCTGGAGCTAACGTGGGCTCACCTGTTCCCGTTCTCGCCTGCCTGCTAAACTCGAGAGAGACAAGGGACAAGAGAAGCTCGGGTGCCTTTCAACCAGCGATTATGTTGGCTAAGGCAGAGTCATGTTTCTTGGTAGCCAATCCGAGCCAGTGCTTTTACACACATGCCAGCACACGCGCCACACACACACACACACACACACACACAACAGCTAAACAGAGATTCGATGAAGCAGCAGAGATTTTTTTTTAACAGTAACGCAAATAATTACTTTCCCTGGTAACGAGTTACTTTTATTACAGAGTAATTCTAACTCAGTTACTTTTTGGAAAAAGTAGTGAGTAACTATAACTAATTACTTTTTTCAAGTAACGTTCCCAACACTGACTTCTACAAAGTACACCTAAATAGTATTTACTATTAATAAGAGTTAAATTAATATATTTTAAATAAATAGACTAAAATGTTGTAAAAAATATACTTTTATTCAAGCATATTTTTAAAAGTTTAATTAAGTATATATTTATTACCAGTTTATTCAAAGTATACTTTTGAGAAGTATGTTAAAGCTCAGGAGAATACATCTTTAATATACTTGTAGTAAGCATGTTAGAAGTATGAATGTACTATAAGCATACTATGTGAATTTCATGGATATTTTCAGTGCCTTTAAAAGCACTTCTTTTTCACCTAGGAGCACTTTATTTTTTTTTAAATCTAAACGGAATTATATTATTGGTCAACCGTAAGTGTGGAAAGCACGTAACAACCCGCCCTTAACGTTGGTCATCAAATAACCCAGCAATCGAGCGGACTTTGGGAAGTTGTAGTAGTTAAAATGAGTGAGAGAAGATTGTAGTAAACACACACAGAGAACATGAGAGGGATGCATCTACACTGAGACACGTGCCATCTATTCAAAAGGAGCCAGGATGAGAATCAGGTTGAAGAAGTCGTAGTTTGAAGATGATGAGCAAGCTAACCAGGGACCAGAGGAGCCTCGTGTTAGCAGCGCACCGTAACATCAAGCCCAGGCTAGCCGCGAAGCCATACGGTCTGTATGCGCAGCACAACCTGAGACTAGCTGTAGCAGCAGCAGCAGTGCACGGTGAATTTATTAACTTTCTGACTCGGTGTTGTGCTGGGGAATCGACGAAGATGCTCGCGCCGATAGTGGAAATATCCGGCCTCAGCCTGTGGTTTGGCTCCCTCACTAATGATCTTCTGTGTTGTCAAGTCCTGGGAAAAGTTAACAGAGAGTGGCTCACCCATTCACCATCCACCGGTAGGCTAATATGTTTTGCTTTACCTGTACTAAGAAAATGTATTTGTTGGTGTTTTTTTCTGACTGGAACAACGGCGACCATGTGCGTGAGAAAAGCACAGAGCACTGTTATTACATATTAGCATCGCTTCTGCGCTCATTTGTCCCTGGGAGTGGGACTGTGAAACTAAAGTAGTGCAACTATGGAGTTAAAAGAGTCTCAATAAAGATAAATACACGCACTACATTCACATATGCACACACAGGATTCATATGCACACACAGGATACACAAATGCACACAAAATTCACAAATGCACACACAAAATTAAAAAAGCACAGAAGATTGACAAATGCACACCAAATTCACAAATGCACACATTTTACAAATGCACACAAGATTCAGAAATGGGATCATAACATGATCATTAGGCATTTGATAGCGAAGTGGCCCGGCTCAACTCATGATGCTTTCATCTTCAACACAAGGTATACAGTACAGTTCAGCCAGATACTCGGCTGAAACGAGTATCCGGTACGGATAAAGCAAGTACGAGTATTATACGAGTAATACGAGTCAATATCTGTGCTCGGATTGAATAAAAATCCTCATTGGGTAGCTGACTGTGTCTGCACACACACGCTCTCTCCCGGTCATCAGAGATTTTTTTTAAAACTGAGTGTGTAGTGTCTTATGACACAACAGCCACCTGATGAGTTCTGAATGGAGTTTCTGCACTAAAACACAACTGTATGATCAGGGTGGCACCCTGAATTGATCAGTTAAACTCAGTCATTTACACTTTAAGGCCCCTAACATGCAGAAACTGTGTGTTTGAGCTTTCAAATGCTGATCAGACAGCTTCCACCGACCTGTTGACCCAGGAGACTAGCTTTATCCACAATGGGGTCTCACTTTGCACCACATCACAGCCAGAAAGACAGTTCCAGACGTTTTATCTGCTTTTTAAAGCCTAAGTGAGTGTGTGTAGTGTCAGTCGGTGGGCTTATGACACAACAGCCACCTGATGAGTTCTGAATGGAGTTTCTGCACTAAAATGTAACTGTATGATCAGGGCGGCACCCTGAATTGATCTGTTGTGGTTTGGGGCCCCTAGGGGCCTCCTGAAAAAAGTTGCCTGGGGAAGGAGCTAGAAGGTTGAAATTTCAGATTCTTAATTCAGCTGTCTGTCTGAGTGTTCTGTGCGAGTTTGAAGCCATTTGGAGCTCGACTCAGCAATTTCACACCGTGATGCCTCTGACATGCAGAAACAGCCGCCTGAAGCCTCTGTGTGCGTTTGAAGCCGCTTTGCAAGCTCAACTCAGTCAACTTACACTGTAAGGCCTCAAACACGCGGAAACTGTGTTTGAGCCTGCAAAGGCTGATCAGACAGCTTCCACTGAACATGTTGAACCAGGAGACCAGCTTTATCCACAATGGGGTCTCACTTTGCACCACATCACAGCCAGAAAGACAGTTCCAGACGTTTTATCTGCTTTTTAAAGCCTAAGTGAGTGTGTGTAGTGTCAGTCGGTGGTCTTATGACACAACAGCCACCTGATGAGTTCTGAATGGAGTTTCTGCACTAAAATGTAACTGTATGATCAGGGCGGCACCCTGAATTGATCTGTTGTGGTTTGGGGCCCCTAGGGGCCTCCTGAAAAAAGTTACCTGGGGAAGGAGCTAGAAGGTTGAAATTTCAGATTCTTAATTCAGCTGTCTGTCTGAGTGTTCTGTGCGAGTTTGAAGCCGTTTGGAGTTCGACTCAGTCATTCACACTTTAATGCCTCTAACACACATAAACTGCGTGTTTGAGCCTTGAAACGCTGATCAGAAAGCCTTCACCGACCTGTTGACCCAGGAGACCAGCTTTATCCACAATGGGGTCTCACTTTGCACCACATCACAGCCAGAAAGACAGTTCCAGACGTTTTCTCTGCTTTTTAAAGCCTAAGTGAGTGTGTTGTAGTGTCAGTCGGTGGTCTTATGACACAACAGCCACCTGATGAGTTCTGAATGGAGTTTCTGCACTAAAATGTAACTGTATGATCAGGGCGGCACCCTGAATTGATCTGTTGTGGTTTGGGGCCCCTAGGGGCCTCCTGAAAAAAGTTACCTGGGGAAGGAGCTAGAAGGTTGAAATTTCAGATTCCTGATTCAGCTGTCTGTCTGAGTGTTCTGTGCGAGTTTGAAGCCGTTTGGAGTTCGACTCCAGTCATTCACACTTTAATGCCTCTAACACACAGAATCTGCGTGTTTGAGCCCTGAGACGCTGATCAGACAGCCTTCACCGACCTGTTGACCCAGGAGACCAGCTTTATCCACAATGGGGTCTCACTTTGCACCACATCACAGCCAGAAAGACAGTTCCAGACGTTTTCTCTGCTTTTTAAAGCCTAAGTGAGTGTGTGTAGTGTCAGTCGGTGGTCTTATGACACAACAGCCACCTGATGAGTTCTGAATGGAGTGTCTGCACTAAA
>JALXJV020000018.1:2482-22651 GCA_024633595.2 Lepomis macrochirus
ATAAATAGCAAATAATTTAAATGAATGTGAGCACCTTGCTTAATGGTTTGTTTAGAAATTGTGAGCAATTGATTTTTGTGTGAGAAAAAAATGCTCCGAAAGCACAGCCTCACAAGCAGTGTTTGGAATAACGGCGTTTAAAAGAACGGCGTTACGTAACGGCGTTATTTTTTCAGTAACGGGGTAATCTAACTAATTACTTTTCCCGTCGTTACAACGCTATTAACGTTACTGGTCGTTAAATGCGGTGTGTTACTATGTAATAAACTGTGTAATCCGAACGCACCAGCTGGCTCACACAGCTAGTCAGGAGGTGGGTTAATAACGAGGTAATTAGTGCTTGAAGTGGACCGGTACGCTGCGCTCTCCATATCAGGTTCTCTGGGCGCAACGTGGCGCTCACCTGTTCCCGTTCTGGCCTCCCTGCTAAACTCTGTCGGCGGGGAGAGACGGGGGACAAGAGAAGCTCGGGTGCCTTTCAACCAGCGATTATGTTGGCTAAGGCAGAGTCATGTTTCTTGGTAGCCAATCAGAGCCAGTGTTTTTACACACATGCCAGCACACGCGCCACACACACACACACACACATACACACACCAGCTAAACAGAGATTCGATGAAGCAGCAGAGATTTTTTTTTTAACAGTAACGCAAATAGTTACTTTCCCTGGTAACGAGTTACTTTTATTACAGAGTAATTCAGTTACTAACTCAGTTACTTTTTGGAACAAGTAGTGAGTAACTATAACTAATTACTTTTTTCAAGTAACGTTCCCAACACTGCTCACAAGTGATTTGTCCAGGACGTCACCAGCAGACGGGCCGTCCTCTTTCACTTTGCTCAGAGGTTGAAGGAGTCCATAGATGCAAGAATCAAAGAGCGTCCTTTTTTTTGCATGAATGCCATTTTCAACCATTTGTTGTACATCCACCTGCAGCCATTTAGTCTTCCAGGTCTTAACAGCTGCTGCATGATGAGTTAATAACTTCGGCATATTGTTTGCATTTGAGCCTGTGCATTTTGAGCTTTCAAATTAAGTGTCTCTTGCTAAGAATCATCAAGAATCTTGCCTAACATAATGTCATTGTCATTCAATCTGATATAAAAAATAAATTCAACCCTGTCCATATGTTTGCAAGCAGCTTAAGCTACAGATGGCACCCTGCCAAGTAGATACACTGTAAAAAAAGTCCGTGGAATTGACAGTAAATTTCTGTAAAATCATGACATAAAAATACCGTTATTACAAAAACAGTGAAGCAATGTTTTAATTACTGTAATATTTTGCAAAACAATGAACCAAACCCAACTGTTAATTTTAAAGTAAGATTATGTAAAAAGTATCATATTTATTTGTACAATTTACAGATGACTGTAGTTTAAACGCTAGATAAACTGTAATACAAAAGCAATACAATGCAGTAAAAAATTACAACGTAAGAGTGTAAAAATTATGTTTTTTGTAAGGTAGATTGTTTGATATACAAAAGAAACCGTATTTCGTTTTACAAATTCATGTATTATAATTTACAGATAAGAATACGTAATACAGGAAACCTATGTTAATATGACAGGCTTCGCTATTGTTTAATCCTTCAAGGCTGCGCCTCATTGCCCTTAGAAACCAAAAGCTTTGGGCAGTTGAGGGGCAAAAATCGGGGCCCAATTGTGCATGCTTTGCTCATATATAGGGCTGTCTTTAGTGACAGAATTTCTAAATCCGCCTGGTCCAGAGGTTCAATAGCAGTACCCATAAGACTGTCCAGCACTGTAAACAGGTCCCACTAAGGACCCGCATGCTACGGCCACCCGTAGCATGCGGGTCCGTTGCAGGAAGTGTTTGACCAGTGGGTGATTTCTGCCCGTGGAACCAGTCTGGTCTATCATGAAACCCCTAGTATGGTTGCAGTACGACCCTTGTCGTATAAGATCTGCAGGAAGTTTAGGATGCCCTGGACACGACAAGAGTGTTGATTCAGTTCCCTGGTTTCGCGACTAGTCTGAAAACACTCGCCACTGTGTTGTATATGCTCTGGAGGTAGACAGGGCTCTGTGTTTTAAATACTACTGCATCTGGGAGGCCCAAGTCGCAGAAATCTCACCCTTTCAACCTCGAGACCATGAGGTGGACTTGATCAGATGGTGCCCTCTGACTGATACAAGGTGGTAGGGTGGTCCGGTATCGGCCATGGTCCTGTCACTGCTAGATGCTGTGAGGAGGTGTCATGGCAGTCAACAGCCAGCATTGGGTACTGAGCAAGTCTAAAAAGACTGCTAACAGACATCTAGGTGATAAGCTAATGACACCGCGATAGTGAACTGAAAATTGCTAATATTAATTTCAATTACTCAGGGCTGAGTTTTTCACTCATGAACAGGAGATAAGCAATGCACGCACAGGGGTTGGACAGTAGGTAATTGTTTCTTAGGGAAAGGGTAAACCAATACAGTCATTATGTTTTTTTCTAATAACAGACAGTTCACTTCATAAGAAAAAATAGTGCTGAGATTTGTCTTTCAAGTGTTATGGTTTTACTGTGCATTGTCACTGAATGTACTGGAAGCCACGCCACCCCTAACTCCCCTGTCCCAGTATTTCACCCATTCTCATCTGTGGTCACCCTAATACTGTGGACAGATGATTGGCAGATTTAGGGGTATATCCATAAATATTAGGAGATTGGGGGAAAAAAGTTACTTTTGTCTAGTCACAGCATGGAAAGTGTACTGGGTAGATTTTCATGTTTAAATTTAAATTTTAGGGAGTTTGGTTTTAAAAAACTATATCTTTGTTAGTTGTTCAGCTCTTTATTTTTACATAATGTCAATCAATTGTAACTAATCAAATAAAAATGTTTCAGTATTTTTCAATAACAGAATAATGTATTATCTTTGAAATTTAACTGAGGATTTTAAAGTGAATTGCACATTCCCGCAAAAATGAACGCCTGTGTTTGAATTTCAAACTCTGCATCGCCCACTCACTCAGCAGCAGAGATTGATTCTTTCCTTTCATTGGACGGCGCAATAATCGCGCAGCAGCCAGCTTGGCAAAGTTCACGCTTGTGCGCAGTCACAAGACCGCTTCGCTTCGCCAGCAGCCAGACCTGCGTGTGGTGACCAGTGACAACATGGCGAGCCACGCCTTTCGCTCAGGTAAACACTTTATTTTCTTCAAACTTGACGGCCATATGTCAGAAAAAATGTTAACGCTGGCGCCTGCTTTTTATCAATGGTATACTTTACACTAACGTCGCCAGCATTTGAGTTAGTCTGGTGGGTTTCAGGCTAAACGCTAACGCTAAGTTTAGTTCAGTGAATTTAACGCTGTTTTTTCATGCTAAGTTAGTTGAGAAGCTGAGGTTTTGCAGCCAACCGAGGGTGGGTAACGTGAAAACATTTTTAAAAAACGGGTGGTTTTGGGTATTTCATAAAAAAAATGTTTACCTGCCGCTTTTGCAGCAAATCGGTAGAGACGTTAAGGGGCTATGTTCTGCACTGTAGAGTTCATAGGAATGAACCGCATTGTCTTTTCAACTGTTTTGGCGCTGACTGCAAGCGTACATTTTGTACCTACGCAGCTTTTAAAGCTCACTTTTATCGTGGTTCACAATGTGCCTGAGCCCTCTGTTCCTGCCAGCCGCTACAGATTTAAAATGTGCCGTCGCTGCTGTGTGAGCTTAATTTCACACAGTGAAGGAACTTCTCTCACTTGAATGAGCATATAGTTGAGGGTCGACCAGTTGCATGTCCAGTCACTGGATGTAAAAAATACATTCACTGTGAAGTCATCATTTACCGCTCATATGTCCAGAAAACACAGAGCATGTTCAGTGGATAGCATAAGTGACATGTACAGGGAAATTATTTCTCAGTCTAATCCTGCCACTGCATATGGAGATGCTGGTCAATGTGCAAATGATACTACAACAAATCAAAGCACTGAATTACCGCGAGGATTTTAATGAGAGCTTTCTTAGGAATGTATGTTTATTCTACCTAAAACTGCAAGGTCAGCTCCTTCTTCCAGCTTCAACAATACAGACTATTGTTGAAGAGATGCAAAATGTGCATGAGTTGGGACAAGATTACACTTTGAATAAATTGCATTCATTTCTAAAAATGAGATGTGTCTAACAGATGATGCTATTGCTCAAATCTGTGATTGTCTGAAGGATTCAGATCTGTTCTCTTCCTGTCATCAGGGGCCGCTGAGAACAACATATTCAAGAGCTCGGACCTTCAAAAAGATGTTCAAATACATAGAGCCTAAAAAAGTAACATTGGGAAATGATGACAATATGACAGAGAGGTTTGCCTACTACATACCTGTGAAACAAACCTTAACTAACTTATTGGAATCTGAATTATGGAAGAATTCAGTGTCACAACCGTCTTGTGAAGCAGACTCTGACTCTAACCCAGATAATTTTGGTGACATAACTGATGGCAAAACTTTAAGTGCAACCAGTTCTTCATTGAAAATCCTGGATGCTCTTAAACTAATCCTGTACCAGGATGCTTTTGAAATAGTAAATCCACTTGGCTCTGCCAAGAAAAAACACAAAGTTGTTGCAGTATATCTATCTGTGGCTAATCTACCTGTTCATGTGCGGTCCAACACTGATCACATGTCCCTTGTCCTATTGTGTGGTGAGAATGACCTTAAAAGATTTGGAAGTGCTAAGGTTTTCTCAGAGATGCTGTTGGATTTAAAAGATTTGGAGCAAAATGGGATAACTGTAGGCAGTGAAACGGTGAAAGGGGCTCTGTACTGTATTGCTGGTGATAATTTAGGCTCACACAGCATTGGTGGGTTTACTGAAAACTTTAGTCGTTCTCAATACTTTTGCAGGTACTGTGAAATCACACTAGATGAATTTCAAGGTGATAATCCAAATGTGTGTGGTCCACAGCACCCCTGAGAGTTACAATTCTGCTATTGGTGATCTGTAAGCTGAAGACAGTCAACACAACAGAGGAATAAAGGTAAACTCTGTTTTCAATACCCTAAAATCTTTTCATGTTTGCCAGCCTGGTCTCCCACCTTGTTTAGGCCATGACATATTTGAGGGTGTCCTATCCTATGATGTTGCACTGTACTTAAAGTATTTTATTAAGAAGAAGAAATGGTTTACATATTCACTTTTGAACCGCGCATCAAGCAGTTCAAGTACAAAGGGTCTGATGCTCTCACAAAGCCATGTGCTGTCAACCCAGAGGGGCTCAAGCTTTCAGGTCAAGCCATTCAGAACTGGAATTTCCTAAGGTTGTTGCCTGTATTAATTGGCGACAGAGTGAATAATCCAGAAGATGATGTATGGCAATTAACGCTTCAGCTTAAAGATATTGTCGATATGATTTGTGCACAGAAGATTTCGCTGTCACAGGTAACTTATCTTGACATTGTAATCCAAGAATATTTGGAATCAAGAAAGTGTTTATTTCCTGAGATTCCACTAAAGCCAAAACACCATTTCATGCGGCATTATCCAGGACTAATTTTGAAATTTGGCCCCTTGATCAGAGTGTGGACGATGCGCTTCGAAAGTAAACACAGCTACTTTAAGAGATGTGCCAGGCATTTGAAAAACTTTAAAAACATCTGCCTAACTTTATCTGAAAGACATCAGATGTTCCAGGCATATCTTTCAGCTGGGCTAGGATGCAGTCAGCTTCTGAAAGTCAAAGACAGTTGTACTTTTTACCCCAGCCTTTACAGTGATGCAATTAAACATGCAGTGAGAGAGTTTGGCCTTTCAGAAAAAAATACTAGTGTTTCCACAGACATAGAGTAGGGCTGAACGATTTTGGAAAATAATCTAATTGCGATTTTTTTAACCAATATCGCGATTTCGATTTAATGTGCGATTAATTTTTAAGCTCTTTAACTTCTGTATTATTCAAAACGGACAAGCAGTAAATCAGTGTATAGTATGATATTAGATAGATTAAACTTACACTGTTCTGTCTTGTAGGTCAGGCCTGTGTTATGATGAACTACATAGAATTATTATTATGAGCAATAAGATATATGAAATTATAATAATATGAGAAAGACAATTTGAGTCAAGTCATGGCATTAAGGGTAGCCTATTATACAGTAAGCGCTCAATACAAAACCCACAGTTCAACCACCAATTAATGAGTCCTGATCTCAGTTCAAATCTCCTGGAGTCCATCTTTCTGTATCCCCGTAAGCAAACTAAAAATACTCAATTCAAAAGTTGGCTAACTAAAATAGAACAGAGTGACGCCTCTCGTGTTTAATAGACAAGCTTAGTAATTCTCCGACAACACCAGAGTCCCCCTCCTCCCCCGCAGCCTCCGATGCTGGTGAGCAGCAGCGACCGCTTTAACCAGGCTGTAACTCGGGACAGACTGGGCCTCTTTCGGTGTTTAGTTTGAAACGACAATTTACAGATATTTCCTGAGCTGACTGGTGGCTGTGTGTGTGACGCAGGCGTCGATCGCCACAATACGCTTATCTTAATACACGCGTCTCTTCTGTTATTTTCCGTTCATCAAAGCCGCGGATGGCCCGCCGAATTCACCCACCACCAAGTTACCCGCGGTGGCGGCTGCTACTTTCATTCGGTGTGACATTAAAGTTTATGTAGCTGAGCTTCTGTCAAGCTTAAGGCCATTTTACAACAAGAAGGCAAGTTACAGCGTAACGTGCAGACGAAGCATTAACTTCGTCAGACTGCTTTCCGCTTGGGTGTCATGTGACCAGAGTATAATCGCCGCCTTTGCGATTAGAAAATTGCGCTTTATTAAATCGCGATTAAATCGCAAATGCAATTAATCGTTCAGCCCTAACATAGAGTACAAAGGTACGTCATATAAAAAAGGACATTTTCTTGTGTCAAAAAATGACGAGTCCATTGAGTTTGGAAAACTTCTTATTGCTTTAATTCACAATGATGCAGCTGTGTATTTTGTGATGGAGATACATAAAGCTGACTATCATTCTGAATACCATCTGTACTCGGTGACAAAACAGAGTACAAGGTTGCAATGTCTTAACATTAACGACTTGGTAGATTTTTATCCATTGTCATCATATATTGTTGATGGACACCGAAGTCATTCCACTGAAACACAGTGTGTTGTCAAAATAAACATGATCTCGCCACTGTGGTAGAAAAACACACTAGAAATGCATTTATGCTTAGTAAAAATGCTATATGAAAGTAGCAGCAGTTTCTCTTTAAAGTTGAGGTCAGTAATTGTAGTTAAATCAGTGTCTCCTAACATTAAGCTACCTTTTCTGTTTGCACTGTAAAAATTTACACAGCCGCAGCTCTGGAAAAAAAACTGAATAAACAAAGTCAGTGGGCCACCAAACAAGAGAGAATTGTTGTTGCCACAATTTGTGTCAGGTAACATTAAATGACTTGCCCACGGAGAGTTTGTGGCTCTGCTCCCCTCACTTCCATCTTTATCTGCATGTTAGCTGCACAGCAGTGCAGCTAACATGCAGTGACTGTGCTATCCCACAATATAGCAAACTTTGTTTACATTACTCGCTGTTTTGTTGTTTGCTATATATTGTGAGATTTCCAGAATTGCTTACCCGAACATTTAAGATGTACAGAAATAAGTATAAATCCTCACTCATATTATGTAATCAAGGTAGAGGTTCCTATTATCCACGTAATATGTACAGTGTTACTTCACAAAATGTCTTAATTATTTGTAATTTTGAAAACTGTCATTCTTCCTTTATTCCAGAAATGACTGACTGTGAGGAAACATTTCTGCAGACCGCCATCACCGAGGTCTTGCCTGACCTTCCAGAAGTGTCTAAAGATATTCTAGAGGAGACTTTACAAAACTTAGGGGTGGAGACATATGACGATTTTCAATTTGTTGAGGAAGTGGATTTGCTGTCAGCGTTGAGGCCAGTTCAAGCCTCACGAAAGTCCTTGCTGCTTGAAGCTGAGATGTGAGTCAAGCATTACAGTAAAGGACTGCACCTTTGCCTAAGCTTACCCTGTATAAAGATGAAACTGAAATATAGAAGCATTCACATTGTGTTCCTATTTTTGTGTGTATGTGTGTTTCTGTAGGCCAGACTCCTGAAACCAGCAGTTCATCTGTCTGTGCCTCCCCTGGACCTCCCTCAACTTTGCAGTCTCTTTCACCTATAAGCTCATCCTCAACCACTTCAAACAGCTGCCAAAGCCCTGATATAGACTGGTGGATACCTTTACGATCCCATGGCAAAGTTTCCAGAGGAACTGATGCAGTCATTGGACAGAGGAAAACCACCAAGTCCACTGAATGAGAAGGGAGATGGTCCGATTGTGGTTCGTGAGATGTTGCAGAAGAATCCTTGCGTAAGTAGAAGAAACTCTACTGAAGTTGCCAAAAAGATGGTGGCAAAATATCCACAATCTCTGCAGGACGTAATAGAGGGAGATGTGATTGGGCCAGGCTATCATTCTCTAGTCAAGCAACTGCAAAATAGGATAGAGAATGTAAAGCGCATGTAGGACCCCAAAAATAAGAAAACGGAAGCATCAATCTGAGTCTGACACAGACGAAGTCCCTCCGGAGCAAAGAGCAGCAATCCAGGACACCTATGGATGCATTAATTGGGATTGGAAATTCCTGCCCCGTGGAGAGACCCTAGAGAGCCAAAAGGAGAAGACGGAAAAACTGAAGAGTATGTCTAAGCAAACTGGTGCAGATCCAGAGGAGGTCAAACATCTGATGATGTCGACTTTCTACACACAGCGTAAACAAGTCAACCAGGGAAAAATATAAAATACCTTCTGGAAGAGTGGCCGCTTTGGTTCGATGAACTTGGCATGGCAGTCCACTTTAAGGTCCTCACTGGAATTGGGCTTAAAGAAACCTTCACACGGAATGTGGATCTGAAGGGGAAACGGCTCCTGAACTACATGACTACTGTTGCCGTGGAACAAGAACAAAAGTTCCTACAGGCTGTAACAAAGTTAAAAAATGATGAGGGGAGAGCTGAGTGGTTGTTCTGAAGACGCCAAAGAGATGGTGCTGCTTCTGCTGTCCTACTTTGATGAGAAGGAAGATGTGATGTTCTGCTATGTGGAGGACACATGCCTGGCAAGGGAAGTACAGATGGACCAAGTTCACTTGACTCCAACCATTGTTGTTTGTGGTAAGTTAAAATTAAATTGCTTTCTTTCATTGTTCCTTTTCTTTTACAACTTTGTTGTAACGCTCTTAAAAAAGTAGTTTGGATTTTTTGAAGTGGGGTTGTATGATTTGTTTTAAACTAGAGTATTGGGGAGTCAGCATGGCCAAAGTTTGGCAAAGAAGACAGGAGTACCAGCACAAAAGCTAAGCAATGCCCTAGGGACGGAGCAGCAATTAAATTATAGCCACCTAAGAAAAATCAGTATCATTTAAAGTGTAAACTATATTTAGAATGTATTTACTGCTCTATCTCGCCTCTCTAAAGGGAAAGTGAAGCATTTATATCATCTATGATCTCACAAAAGCCAAAAGACTAAACTAAGTATAAGGGCTTCAGTTTCCTGTCAGAAAGGACGGTGAGGTAAAGTAGTGAAAATATTTGAAATATAGCATAAACTTGAACTGATATTGATTTAATTTTTTAGATGTTGCTGCCACCATCCACAGCAGTACTATACATTTATTTTTATTTTTATGCAGAGTAAATTACAGTTGCTATACATATCAGAGGTCTCACGCAGCTGGAACAACTAGGGTTAAGTGTCTCGCTTAGGGACTCATTGTTGGATGGGTCACAGTGGGGATTGAACCCGGTTTCTTAAACCAAAGAGATGTCTTATCTAATGTGTCAACACGCACTCCATAATACATTGCTTAACGCCCATGCTAGTGCTACTGCACTGCTTATATTTCTTTCTCCTAAACCTGCACATTCGGTTATTTGTGTACTGATGGCAAGCAATTTATCTGACCTTTTGTAATTGAGAAATGTATATGCCCGTTGTTTTGTGAAATGTTATAGAAATCTTGATTTTATCACTTTTGTTGGTTTGTTTTTTCTTATTTTTAGGATCGATCCTGCTATTCTTCAAGGCGGTTCATGCTGAGTGTGGATCGAAACATCGCATTACCCACAACATCCCCTCTTTCATTTCTTCCCTGTGTCTGATGTTTGGGAGCTATTACTGCTTCAACATCCATTACCCATCAGAGCTGGCATCAACCCTGGAGTTTCTGCAGAGGTGCGCCTCTTTGATGGGCTTTGTCCAACATAATAGCTTGAATAAAATGTGATTTTTTAAAATTTTAATTTATTATGTTCATTAAGCTGCTTTATTAATACTGACATCTGTATTTTCCTCTATTTCCCAAGATGCTTTTTTCTCCATCAACCCGGAGAAGGGCACTAAAGTGGAGAAGACAGGAACCTCACGCCTTCACGCGGAACCCGAGAGTCCTTACCTTGATCCAGGAACTTTCTGATCATGAGTGGCGTGATGTCTGAAAATGGACTAAACTGAGTAAGACTTGTGGTATGTGACATTGTGCATCAGTCACAGTATAGAGGATTGTTTCAGGCCATTTGCCTAGTTCTTACCTAAGAGGCAAGTAATGTGTTCTCACTAAAGGGTTTGTTTAAATGTAATTGTTACTTTTATTGCTGTTTTATTTGCTCACACATCACATCTTTAAGTGAACCCGAGTCCCTACCTTGATTCAGGAACTTTGAACAATAATGGCGTCTGAATGTGGACTAAACACAGAAGGACTTGTGGCATGTGATATACCTCAACTTTGTTTCAGCTCATTAGCTACCCAGTTCTTGCCTAAGCAAGTAAATGTTTCAACGCTTTTTTTGTTGTGTGCAGCTGTTGCAATGCAGTCGTTTGATTGGTCTCAGATTTCCTTGTGCTTTTCATACATATATTCATGAAAAAGGAGGAAGAAGTCCTTTCCCTTTTCTTGCCCTCTCTATTTGTCCCTCTTGCAGTTCCAGTAAGATGCCTTTAACCTGTCACAAACTCATGATTCTGTTTGGAAACAAATATGTACGCTTGAGAAATGATGGATGTTTTTGACACTGCTCTGAGGGTAATAAATTCTTGGAAAGGCAAGTTATTACTGGATTTTTTATTAAATATTTCATTACAGTAAATCTTAAGGTGTATCTAGCTTTGCTCATCAATTGTTTTTATGTTTGTGTACATAAGTTGCATTTCTGGTAAAAGTTGAACATCTATAAGAATGCATGGAAATGTTCTGTTTTTCAAGGAGCAATAATCCTAACAGGCAATGAAAACTACTTTTACACAGATATACATTTGAGAATAATAGTAAATATTAGTCAGAATATAATTTTATGCTGTTAAATTATAATGGAAAGAAAATTTAATTACAGTAGTTACATGCTGTTTTCACTGTAAAACCCGTCAATAATACTGTAAAATACACTACATTATAAAACCAATTATGAGTAAAATTTGCAGGAAAATTCAGTTAAATGACAGTTTTATAGTGAGGCTTTTACAGTTAAAAAATGTTAGGTTAAGCTATTTTTTCAGTTAAATTGAATGGGATTCAGTGTAAAATAAGCAAAAACTGCATGTAAATGTTACTGAAAAATGTTGTTAAATAGCTGCATGCTCATGCTAATTCAGCAGAAAAAAGCTGTTAAATTAACAGATTTAAAATGTATCTTTGTTGTTAATTTATAACAGTTTTAAACTGTACAGTTTACAGATGGTACTGTTAACTCATTTACATTTGTAGTGTATATTTTACAAAATTTTTCTGGCAACCACAGCTGCCAGTTTTTTTTTGTAAAAAACAACGGGATTTTTTTTACAGTGTAGTAGTACATTCAACACCAAATGACGACTGAGAGACCAGAGCAGTGATATTACATTGAAGCAGAGTCAAGCTGCCATTTTGTTTGCTAAACTCAAACATTTCAAGCATCAGCAATGCAACTTAAGAACAGTAGATGCTGTGTGTCTCTGCTGCTGCCATCTTGCAGCAGTGTTCTGACACAAATAGCAGGAGATGACAGACTTTTGTGCTGCTTTTGAATGTTCTAACTAAAGGAATAACATTTCACAGATGTTGTATAATATTTTACTGTTACTTAACGTGTTGAAGCCGCTCCATTTGCAGCCATTTATATATAATTACAAACCCACAGATTTTTGACAAACAAGAACTTATTTCTCTCTCCTGCTCAGCCACACATTTACTGTCCAGACAGGACATACTTTTTCTATTTTCTTCCGAGTTTTATTGTCAAGTTTTCTGTTTTACAGTAAACTTGAAGTTTTCTGTAGGTTTCTGTTTTTTGACTTTTGACTTTTATAGTACTTTTTAAAAAGTTTTCTTTTCTATTTTTATTACTATGCACCAAAATACCAAAGCAAATTCCTTGTATGTTAAAACCTACTTGGCATTAAACCCAGTTCTGATTTCTACCTAACCTTAACCAAGATGTTTGTTGCCTGGACTTAAACTAAACATTGACCATAGAGATGGCAGGTCAGTCTGTTGATAGTGTAGACAGCAAGACATGGCATCAACAAGAAGGCTGTCCTGCCAGACATCATTTCAGGTCAACAGAAACCCTAATATCAAACGTGGATGGGATTTTGTTAGCAGTTGTGGCAATTAATTCAATTCAATTTTGCTTCTCACAGTGCCTCTCTGTGTACCTACAGCCTTATCTATGTGGAGACCAGGCAAATGACCAGACTTTAAAGCCATTAGTGAAAGTCAAAATTCAAAGCCAAAGGTATTGTGACTTTAAAGCAGTCCTCTCAAGCTGCAAATACTATTAGACAGTTATCAGTTTATGCACTGTAACAAAGACATTGAACTGTGCCGCCTTTTCATGTACCTTTTGAGCATTATCTAATAACTACACAAACACTTCGCCCTAACTGTTGCCCTTTTGTTTAGTGCAAGCCAGACACCAACACTTACCAATTCCAACTGCCATGTTTACTTGCCATTAGCCATTCAAGTGGCAAGCAAATCACAGCTATTGAGGAGGTGGAGCACTTGTCGGCCTGTGACATTTTGTTTAATGCACTGGCAAGAAATGATGAAGTGGAAAGAATCATTTTCTGTAGTGGCAAGGTTATAAAGAGCCAGAGTGAATCAAGCTGTCCACAGACACAGAGGCTTAATGATGCAAGTGTTACAGAGAGAGGAGACAGAAAAGGGCAGTGTTTGGTGATGTGTGTGTATGTGTAGGTTGTGATACGTTTGTATTTGTGTGAATGTGTATGTCAGTGTTCCAGCACAGCATGCAGGCCATCTTATTTTACTGGCCAGTGGTGCGAAACAGATGCATGAAGGACTGTCACCGCAGACACACAAACACCAACACACTTCAGAGATCCAACACAACAATTTTAGTGAAGTTAAATAAGCAGGAAGGCTTGGCAGAGTGTGCAGACACAATGTTGGCGCTCTGACATGAGCAGGCAAGCTCAGGCAGTGCATGAAAACAGCAATAAGGCCACATGAGGGCCAGGAGGCTAGAAAGAAACCTGGCTGAAGTATAAAAGAGTGCAGCAATGATACAGGAGTTTGTTGCCAATGATAATAGAAACACAACTTATCAGGAGCATCAGAATTTTCTGAGCTTTCTACATTCAGGTTTTGAATCCTGCATGTTAACAAAAGATGGACCAACTTATCAGCTTGTTTGAGGTGTGGGTTTGCATAAAATTTTGAAACTTGAGAGGACTGTGCATCAGTTACCACCCTTCTCTGCTTGAATCTGCACAGATGTTTGCATGTATCTTTGCAGAACTTTGCCTTACTGAGCACAGTGTAACATGCAATGTGGAGGCCAGAGAAATCTCTGTGGAAGGTAAAATCTGCTATGTTTTTTAATGTAATGTCCCAAAAAATGTCTTTCTTTGTCAGAAGAAAACAAAATGTTTACAGCCATTTGTTATCCTTCAATATATTAAGCTGGGGTTCCCAATATTGGAAAGGTGTGCAGTGAGTGCACGAGCAGAATGCACACAGATAGACAGGTAGACAGGTAAGAGACTTGGGCAGAGATTGTGTGTGTCTTTATGTTTTTGTAACCAGAGCTTGGACTGCCCCTTCTTATTTACTGCTGTGGTCTTCTGTGCTTAGCATGTTCCATTGTTTGTGTCAGTCCCACACACCTTGGGGTCTTTGTTTGTGTTGATTTTTCCGCCAATGCATGTGAAGCCAGTAACTGCTTTTTTATCAGTTAAAAGACCAGCTCACCTGCTCATAGTCTAAAGTCCATCCTGCAACGACAGGGGTTAGATTACAGTCCACAGTCTTTTGCTTCATGTCATCTTTTCTCTTAAGCTATTATATCAAATAAAGTAAAAAAAAGCCCCCAAAATATATTTTTTAAAAATTGGTAAATCGCATGTCTATGTTTGCTTGCTGGGTTCCTGAGTAAGAAATAAAGGGACAGTTATTGTGTGTTGCTGAGGCATTTAGGATCCTCTGTGCCTTGCTTTATTGGCATTTTTCATTTCTTTCTCTTCCACTAACCTTAATCTACACCCCTCACACACAACTACATGCATTCACACACCTGAATTATACACCTGAAACCCACAGATAGCGTGGCAGCCTACCTCAGTTGTGCTCCACCCCCGTCTTGGTGAGGATAAGCAGAGTGCTTCCTTCATCATAAGTTTCGCAGACCTGCTCGAAATTTTACCTCATTGCGTGGTGAGCGACCCACATCATCACCTCCGTCTTCTTCCTAATTTTTTGGTGAAACCTTATTTGTAAGTTAATTAAAGCTACTGTAAAATTATCAGGAACCATGCCATAAACTTTCATTGCTATGCTGATGATACTCAGTTATTTCTAGCAATTCAAATCAGTGTGCCTTCAAGATGTCAAAGCCTGGATAACCTGTAATTGTCTTATGCTGACAAAACTGAAGCTATTTTACTTGGGGCCAAAACACCTTTGAGATGTATTGTCAAACGATATTGTTATTATGGATGGCATCGCCTTGGCCCCCAGTACCACTGTGAGGAACCTGGAGTGAGTGCTTATTTTCAATCAGGACATGTCCTTCAACCTGCATGTTACACAAACTTCAAGAACTGCTTTCTTTCATTTATGTAACACTGCTAAAGTCAGGAACATCCTGTCCTAAAGCACTGCAGAAAAAAGGGTCCACACATTTATTACTTCCACGCTTGATTATTGTAATTCTCTACTAGTGGGCAGAATTAAGTCTCTTAAACCTCTCCAGCTTATCCAGAATGCAGCACCGCATGTTTTGTCAAGAGTCAAGATTAGAGGGGTTATTTCTCCTGTTCTAGCCTCCCTGCACTGGCTCCCTGTGAAATATAGAATAGAATTTTAAAATTGTTCTATTTACCTACGAAGTATTAAATGGCCATGCACAATCATACCTCAAAGAACTCCTGATACCTTATTGCCCCAACAGAGCAAAGCGATCTCAATAATGCAGGGCTGCATGCGGTGTGGTGTCACAAAGGTTAGAATGGGAGCCAGAGCATTTAATTATCAACTATAGAACCAGGATTGGAAAAACTTTAAATTAGTAAATGTTTTTTTTAATCATTTTATTTTGCTGATTTTATTGTGATTGTATTTTAACTCATGTTTTATCACATACATTCTGTATTTTATGGTTTATTTTATTAAATTTCAATGCATTTTGCGCATTTGGACCATGTGTTTTGGTGGTTTTGCAATTTAAATAAAAATTTTATTTATTGATTGATATTAAATTTACATAAATAACCTATGTAATCCAAACCATGAGCTTTTACTTAATCCAACCAAACTGTGAGCATTTCACAATGTTAAGTGACAGAACTGGAAATGGAGCTGAATGGTTGAGTCATTTAGCTTAGATCAGTATTCAGGCTTTCATTCTGAATTCTATTGAATATATCCAATACCAATAAAACTTATCTGATGTTAGTGTTAATAAAATGCCTTATTCATGGAGCCGTAACAACCACCACATCTCCAAAAAGGTATTGTGACAGCTGAACAGAGTCTGCATAGCTCCACACACACTGTGGAGAAACATTAAGCATGAGAAAATGGATTTAATAGGATACAATGAGAGCCATCCTAGAAATATCTGCTCTGGCAAAGATTGCAGACTATTTGGAAACAGGTTTATGAGTAATTTCAATAACTCTACACTTTTCATCAGAGCTCTAAAGCAGACCAAAAAAGACTGTAAATAAGGAGCAGAAGTTCATGTTACCTAGTCTTCAAATGCTCTTTGTAAGCAACATTTAAAAATCTGTAATCTATCTATGCATATTTCTATCAGCAGTGTCTGGGGATTAGTGTAAGCATGGTCATTAGATTAATAACAGTCCTTCAGTGTGACTCCAGCTTCTTCTTGTTCCTCATTTTCCAGAATCTGAAGATGCATGTTGGAGAGGACATGATAACAGAACTTTTAATCTGAATGCAGATGTTATTTACTAAGCAGTGTTAATTCTACCAAGCTATGACAATAAAAGTGAACTAAATTAAAATTAACTTTTGAAATTAAAAACTACAACAATATATTTTGTAGTATTGTCCTCAGCATATTTGTGTACACCATGACACAGAGCCAGCTGTTGTTACAATAAATCCTGGATCTAATAAAACTCCAGGTTGAGTTGAGTTGAGAGTGAAAAGCTGGAGGAGATTACCACTACCTACACATGATAGAGAAAATTTGCCAGCATGTCCGGTTGCTGATGTCTAAAACACTGTAGGATTAGGGTCTGTTCTGAACTGGCTGACAGGTTGTAACCTTTATAGATTAGCTGCTACTCCAGCTGATGCTGCTGTTCACTGCAGTTACAACATTTTCCATTTCACAATTCACAACAATTTATATACAGCTGGCGAGCTTATAAAAGATTCATTTAACCTTTTCTGGTTAAATAGCATGTCAAGGCTAATAGGCCTTGTCAAATGGGCTGACCAAAATTAAGTGTCACTTGGTAATGTTTTTCCTGTGTACCTTTGGGATTAATTGCAACTCAGAGTCTGAATCAGGCGATATCATCCAATATCACTATCCTACCTAACTAATGTTCTTGTGGCTGAATTGGAGAACTTTCCAAAATATTCCCTGAACAGTGGAGGCTGTAATAGCAGAAGATTAATGCCCATGATGATCTCTTATGTCACCATCAAGTACATTTTTCACTTTGCTGAGCACATTCATGCTCCCCCAGAGGATCGAACCCTTTCCATGCACAACTCAGCTAATACACCTTGTAGCATAGCACTGTGGCAGTAGCCTTGTAGGCTATTGGTGGTGGGCAAGTGGACTGCAAAATATGTCAAACTCCGGCCAGATTAACATTCATATTTCCCAAAGAATGAATCATTATGTGCTTTGTGACCTCCTGACTCTTCCTCTGACATCACTATTGGGCCAAAGTTTTCACTTGTGCACAGGAAATATCAAAATGTAATGGGCAGATTACCATGTAATCAATCACCTCCAGAAGGTGAACATTTCCATGAATGAGTTACAATATTTCTTGTAGCACCACCATTAGGGCAAAATGTAAATACTCAAACGATGGACTGACGTGAATTTTGCCAAGCAGAGATTCGTGCTCCTGAGAGGATTTACCCTTACTTCTTATGCATGTTGATATTGGATCCACTCCCCATGACTGAATAGGAAATTTATAGAATAAGAATGGATGAATATATGACCTGTAAACACAATCAAGACATTTAACTGCAAGGCATGTAAGTCAATCCACTGATGAAGACCTTGAGAGAGAGCAGCTGAAAGCCCTGTAAAAAGCTAATAAGTGGATTTTGAATTGAGATACTTTACAATAATGTTATTTCCAAAGTCAACTATACCCTTTTGCCTCCTTCTTTCCTCCTGTTTTTTTGTGTATATCATATGATAAACCAGCAGTAGAAACAATGGAAATCTGCTGCATATTGAACAACAGAAAAAAGAAATCCAGCAAACCAAGCAACCCATTTCATTATTGTTGTATATTCGCTGTGTACACAGTTATGATGCTAACAGGTCCACACACAGCCATCAGCCACCAGCCGGTGAATTCCATACTGCGTTGTTGCAAGAGAAAGAGGAGAATGATTTGAAGGATCATTTCTTCAGGGAACTCAGTGACTGCCATAAGTGTGATGAATTGACTGGTGCCAGTAACTCACTTTACTCGGGGTCTGAAGAAGCGACAGATAAAACACAACACAACCTCTTTATCCTCTTTATCAGGTTTGTCTTGTGAATGTGAATCTGAACAACTGTGGTGGCATATATGGGTTAAGAATTGACATACAGTAGAAGACGTAGCACAGTAGTGACCCTAGCAGCTAAATAGGTAATCTCATTTACTTTTGAAGAAATATAGTGTTGTTGTCAGTAGGGGTCAAGACAGCAATTTCAAGGTCATGAGCTAATTTAGGTCACAGAGAAATTGTGTACACGAAGTCACTGAAGTATGGACTACCAATATCAAAACTACACCTATGCTACATGGTGAGATTTTGGAGCTATATGTTACACAGTGGGTCGTTAACAGTCATGGGAAAATCAATCAGTTTTTTTCTCCTTAAGATTTCATATGTGATTTTTTTTTTTTTTGTAACTGAAATCAGGTCCTTCACCATCACATAGCGGGAGGAGACAACAAATAGCAGGCAAAGGGTTAAACAGTGCCGTCAGCCACTCCTCACCTTCTGCTCCATCTCTCTCAGCAGAGTTCACAGTCCTTGTTGCCGTTATATTTCCATCTACCATCTAATTTAAATTCAGCATTTTCCTTTGTTTTCCTTTTTGCTTTGCCTGTTCTGTGCAACCAGCAGCATAAATTAGCAAGACATGATTTTGAACCTCTAAATGCAATTTATAATTGTAATGTAATTTGTATATCCTGAAATACATCTGTGAATCCCTCTGTGTGCATTTGTTAATATTGAGACTGATCTGACTCCATACTTTTCTGATTGTCAAGACAAAACACTGTGTGTTTATCTTGGTAAAAATATAGTCATTTTATGTTGTCTTTAGAAATTTCAGTAGTTGTAAAATGAAGGATGTTGCATGTAGTGACAAAACCACAGAGAATCATCCAGACTTTGCAGTTCCCCTCAGCTTTACCAATCTTTTTATGTCCTTTTATTCTGTTGTTAAAGTTTTAGGGCCGTAACTTCACTTTTGTTTTTAAGAAATGTAGCTTTTCATCATTTTCGTGTGTCCACAATGTGCTCCTCGGTCCCTATCTTTAGCCACACACAGGGAAGAAGCACTGACATTTGTCTTCTGAAATGTCTTCTAAGCCTTAATAAAAGTGCTTCCAGAATGGGCAGAGGATTTTGTTAACCTCCCAGTCTCCCTGTCTGCTAGCCACCAGCCTTCACAGAGTCTCTGCTCAGCACCTCAACCTCTTCACTGCCCAGCTCTTCTCCTGCCAGTGCCCAGGCCGTCCGACTGAGTTATCCTGCTCCTCCCAGCCCTCAGGCTGTCCAATCCCTGTTGTCAGGCATAACCTGCCCTGAAAATCAGCCTCAGTTAACATTGGTATGGTGAAAGGCACCCAAAGCCATGAAATCAAAGTTCTAGCAAATTAAAAAAACACTGTGCAATTCATATCTAAACTTAGTTCAGAATAAAATAAAATGATAAAACTGGATAATGTATTCGGCAATCTTCTACAAAGCTCAAATTCAACTTAAAATTATCAGCATTGCAAAAGAATTTGAAGTGAGCTGATGTTTTTTTACTCCAGTGCAGCTTGTGACTGTTGAGCTTTTTCAGTAAACAAGTGGAAGCCAGCCACTCTTTGATTATAATGGATGATTAGAGAGAGTTTAATGCATTCAAGCATTAGCATTCAACTTGCCAGAGCAATATGGAGGACTAAGATGTAGCTAACACAAACAGGCAGTTTGTGTTAACACTTACAAGCCATAGCATCTGATGCAGATGTGGATCCAGTATACTGTGGTCATACATGTTTAAAGTTCACCAGTACCCCTATTGTGGCCAACATCTACATGGAAGAAGTGGAGCGTAAAGCCCAGAAGTCCTTCAGAGGAACAGCACTGAGCCACTGGTGCAGGTATGTGGACGACACATGGGTCAAAACTGAAACCCCAGGAAGTGCAAACCTTCACAGAACACATCTTCTTCACCACCCACTGGAGCATGAG
>JALXJV020000018.1:23151-43909 GCA_024633595.2 Lepomis macrochirus
CTTTGTCTTGGCTCAAGCTTTTGCCTCCCACTCATACATACTCATACATAATGGAAAAGATAACAGCAAAACTTCACTAAAAAATGGACATTTTTCTGAGTGTTTGGACCCCAGCTATTTCCCACTTTGGATGGCCACTCTGATAAAGATGCTAAGTGTTATAAAAAGCTGCTAGTCCCCTTGATATGTCTCTCTCTTTAATGAAAGACACTGGATATGTACATTTCTTTTTCATGTGAGCCCATGAGAATCTCTCAAAGAAATGTCAATTGCCAAAATGGACTTAAATGTTTGCTGAGACCCCTCCCCCCTTTTTTTTGTTGTTGTTGTTGTTGTTGTTTGTTTGTTTGTTTGTTTGGTTTTTGTTTTTCTTTATGTAAGTGCATGCATAAATATACATATGTATGTGTGTTGGATTCATAATAATCTTAAATAAAGAATGTTCAAAAAAAAAAATGTAGGCTAAATAAATAGCAAATAATTTAAATGAATGTGAGCACCTTGCTTAATGGTTTGTTTAGAAATTGTGAGCAATTGATTTTTGTGTGAGAAAAAAATGCTCCGAAAGCACAGCCTCACAAGTGATTTGTCCAGGACGTCACCAGCAGACGGGCCGTCCTCTTTCACTTTGCTCAGAGGTTGAAGCCTGCAGCCATTTAGTCTTCCAGGTCTTAACAGCTGCTGCATGATGAGTTAATAACTTCGGCATATTGTTTGCATTTGAGCCTGTGCATTTTGAGCTTTCAAATTAAGTGTCTCTTGCTAAGAATCATCAAGAATCTTGCCTAACATAATGTCATTGTCATTCAATCTGATATAAAAATAAATTCAACCCTGTCCATATGTTTGCAAGCAGCTTAAGCTACAGATGGCACCCTGCCAAGTAGATAGTAGTACATTCAACACCAAATGACGACTGAGAGACCAGAGCAGTGATATTACATTGAAGCAGAGTCAAGCTGCCATTTTGTTTGCTAAACTGAAACATTTCAAGCAACAGCAATGCAACTTAAGAACAGTAGATGCTGTGTGTCTCTGCTGCTGCCATCTTGCAGCAGTGTTCTGACACAAATAGCAGGAGATGACAGACTTTTGTGCTGCTTTTGAATGTTCTAACTAAAGGAATAACATTTCACAGATGTTGTATAATATTTTACTGTTACGAACGTGTTGAAGCCGCCCCATTTGCAGCCATTTATATATAATTACACACCCACAGATTTTTGACAAACAAGAACTTATTTCTCTCTCTCCTGCTCAGCCACACATTTACTGTCCAGATAGGACATACTTTTTCTATTTTCTTCCGAGTTTTATTGTCAAGTTTTCTGTTTTTTACAGTAAACTTGAAGTTTTCTGTAGGTTTCTGTTTTTTTGACTTTTTGACTTTTATAGTACTTTTTAAAAAGTTTTCTTTTCTATTTTTATTGCTATGCACCAAAATACCAAAGCAAATTCCTTGTATGTTAAAACCTACTTGGCATTAAACCCAGTTCTGATTTCTACCTAACCTTAACCAAGATGTTTGTTGCCTGGACTTAAACTAAACATTGACCATAGAGATGGCAGGTCAGTCTGTTGATAGTGTAGACAGCAAGACATGGCATCTACAAGAAGGCTGTCCTGCCAGACATCATTTTAGGTCAACAGAAACCCTAATATCAAACGTGGATGGGATTTTGTTAGCAGTTGTGGCAATTATCTACCTCATTTATTTTCCCTTCTCACAGTGCCTCTCTGTGTGCCTACAGCCTTATCTATGTGGAGACCAGGCAAATGACCAGACTTTAAAGCCATTAGTGAAAGTCAAAATTCAAAGCCAAAGGTATTCTGACTTTAAAGCAGTCCTCTCAAGCTGCAAATACTATTAGACAGTTATCAGTTTATGCACTGTAACTAAGACATTGAACTGTGCCGCCTTTTCATGTACCTTTTGAGTATTATCTAATAACTACACAAACACTTCGCCCTAACTGTTGCCCTTTTGTTTAGTGCAAGCCAGACACCAACACTTACCAATTCAAACTGCCATGTTTACTTGCCATTAGCCATTCAAGTGGCAAGCAAATCACAGCTATTGAGGAGGTGGAGCACTTGTCGGCCTGTGACATTTTGTTTAATGCACTGGCAAGAAATGATGAAGTGGAAAGAATCATTTTCTGTAGTGGCAAGGTTATAAAGAGCCAGAGTGAATCAAGCTGTCCACAGACACAGAGGCTTAATGATGCAAGTGTTACAGAGAGAGGAGACAGAAAAGGGCAGTGTTTGGTGATGTGTGTGTATGTGTAGGTTGTGATACGTTTGTATTTGTGTGAATGTGTATGTCAGTGTTCCAGCACAGCATGCAGGCCATCTTATTTTACTGGCCAGTGGTGCTGAAACAGATGCATGAAGGACTGTCACCGCAGACACACAAACACCAACACACTTCAGAGATCCAACACAACAATTTTAGTGAAGTTAAATAAGCAGGAAGGCTTGGCAGAGTGTGCAGACACAATGTTGGCGCTCTGACATGAGCAGGCAAGCTCAGGCAGTGCATGAAAACAGCAATAAGGCCACATGAGGGCCAGGAGGCTAGAAAGAAACCTGGCTGAAGTATAAAAGAGTGCAGCAATGATACAGGAGTTTGTTGCCAATGATAATAGAAACACAACTTATCAGGAGCATCAGGATTTTCTGAGCTTTCTACATTCAGGTTTTGAATCCTGCATGTTAACAAAAAGATGGACCAACTTATCAGCTTGTTTGAGGTGTGGGTTTGCATAAAATTTTGAAACTTGAGAGGACTGTGCATCAGTTACCACCCTTCTCTGCTTGAATCTGCACAGATGTTTGCATGTATCTTTGCAGAACTTTGCCTTACTGAGCACAGTGTAACATGCAATGTGGAGGCCAGAGAAATCTCTGTGGAAGGTAAAATCTGCTATGTTTTTTTAATGTAATGTCCCAAAAAATGTCTTTCTTTGTCAGAAGAAAACAAAATGTTTACAGCCATTTGTTATCCTTCAATATATTAAGCTGGGGTTCCCAATATTGGAAAGGTGTGCAGTGAGTGCACGAGCAGAATGCACACAGATAGACAGGTAGACAGGTAAGAGACTTGGGCAGAGATTGTGTGTGTCTTTATGTTTTTGTAACCAGAGCTTCATTGCTGTGATTTGGCTTTGCCGTGGGAAGTAATGGACTGCCCCTTCTTATTTACTGCTGTGGTCTTCTGTGCTTAGCATGTTCCATTGTTTGTGTCAGTCCCACACACCTTGGGGTCTTTGTTTGTGTTGATTTTTCCGCCAATGCGTGTGAAGCCAGTAACTGCTTTTTTATCAGTTAAAAGACCAGCTCACCTGCTCATAGGCTAAAGTCCATCCTGCAACGACAGGGGTTAGATTACAGTCCACAGTCTTTTGCTTCATGTCATCCTTTCTCTTCAGCTATTATATCAAATAAAGTAAAAAAAAAAAGCCCCCAAAAATATATTTTTTAAAAATTGGTAAATCGCATGTCTACGTTTGCTTGCTGGGTTCCTGAGTAAGAAATAAAGGGACAGTTATTGTGTGTTGCTGAGACATTTAGGATCCTCTGTGCTTTGTTGGCGTTTTTCATTTCTTTCTCTTCCACTAACCTTAATCTACACCCCTCACACACAACTACGTGCATCCACACACCTGAATTATACACCTGAAACCCACAGATAGCGTGGCAGCCTACCTCAGTTGTGCTCCACCCCGTCTTGGTGAGGATAAGCAGAGTGCTTCCTTCATCATAAGTTTCACAGGCCTGCTCGAAATTTTACCTCATTGCGTGGTGAGCGACCCTCATCATCACCTCCACCTTCTTCCTAATTTTTTGGTGAAACCTTATTTGTAAGTTAATTAAAGCTACTGTAAAATTATCAGGAACCATGCCATAAACTTTCATTGCTATGCTGATGATACTCAGTTATTTCTAGCAATTCAAATCAGTGTGCCTTCAAGATGTCAAAGCCTGGATAACCTGTAATTGTCTTGTGCTGACAAAACTGAAGCTATTTTACTTGGGGCCAAACACCTTTGAGATGTATTGTCAAACGATATTGTTATTATGGATGGCATCGCCTTGGCCCCCAGTACCACTGTGAGGAACCTGGAGTGAGGGCTTATTTTCAATCAGGACATGTCCTTCAACCTGCATGTTACACAAACTTCAAGAACTGCTTTCTTTCATTTATGTAACACTGCTAAAGTCAGGAACATCCTGTCCTAAAGCACTGCAGAAAAAAGGGTCCACACATTTATTACTTCCACGCTTGATTATTGTAATTCTCTACTAGTGGGCAGAATTAAGTCTCTTAAACCTCTCCAGCTTATCCAGAATGCAGCACCGCATGTTTTGTCAAGAGTCAAGATTAGAGGGGTTATTTCTCCTGTTCTAGCCTCCCTACACTGGCTCCCTGTGAAATATAGAATAGAATTTCAAAATTGTTCTATTTACCTACAAAGTATTAAATGGCCATGCACAATCATACCTCAAAGAACTCCTGATACCTTATTGCCCCAACAGAGCAAAGCGATCTCAATAATGCAGGGCTGCATGTGGTGTGGTGTCACAAAGGTTAGAATGGGAGCCAGAGCATTTAATTATCAACTATAGAACCAGGATTGGGAAAACTTTAAATTAGTAAATGTTTTTTTTAATCATTTTATTTTGCTGATTTTATTGTGATTGTATTTTAACTCATGTTTTATCACATACATTCTGTATTTTATGGTTTATTTTATTAAATTTCAATGCATTTTGCGCATTTGGACCATGTGTTTTGGTGGTTTTACAATTTAAATAAAAATTTTATTTATTGATTGATATTAAATTTACATAAATAACCTATGTAATCCAAACCATGAGCTTTTACTTAATCCAACCAAACTGTGAGCATTTCACAATGTTAAGTGACAGAACTGGAAATGGAGCTGAATGGTTGAGTCATTTAGCTTAGATCAGTATTCAGGCTTTCATTCTGAATTCTATTGAATATATCTAATACCAATAAAACTTATCTGATGTTAGTGTTAATGAAATGCCTTATTCATGGAGCCGTAACAACCACCACATCTCCAAAAAGGTATTGTGACAGCTGAACAGAGTCTGCATAGCTCCACACACACTGTGGAGAAACATTAAGCATGAGAAAATGGATTTAATAGGATACAATGAGAGCCATCCTAGAAATATCTGCTCTGGCAAAGATTGCAGACTATTTGGAAACAGGTTTATGAGTAATTTCAATAACTCTACACTTTTCATCAGAGCTCTAAAGCAGACCAAAAAAGACTGTAAATAAGGAGCAGAAGTTCATGTTACCTAGTCTTCAAATGCTCTTTGTAAGCAACATTTAAAAATCTGTAATCTATCTATGCATATTTCTATCAGCAGTGTCTGGGGATTAGTGTAAGCATGGTCATTAGATTAATAACAGTCCTTCAGTGTGACTCCAGCTTCTTCTTGTTCCTCATTTTCCAGAATCTGAAGATGCATGTTGGAGAGGACATGATAACAGAACTTTTAATCTGAATGCAGATGTTATTTACTAAGCAGTGTTAATTCTACCAAGCTATGACAATAAAAGTGAACTAAATTAAAATTAACTTTTGAAATTAAAAACTACAACAATATATTTTGTAGTATTGTCCTCAGCATATTTGTGTACACCATGACACAGAGCCAGCTGTTGTTACAATAAATCCTGGATCTAATAAAACTCCAGGTTGAGTTGAGTTGAGAGTGAAAAGCTGGAGGAGATTACCACTACCTACACATGATAGAGAAAATTTGCCAGCATGTCCGGTTGCTGATGTCTAAAACACTGTAGGATTAGGTCTGTTCTGAACTGGCTGACAGGTTGTAACCTTTATAGATTAGCTGCTACTCCAGCTGATGCTGCTGTTCACTGCAGTTACAACATTTTCCATTTCACAATTCACAACAATTTATATACAGCTGGCGAGCTTATAAAAGATTCATTTAACCTTTTCTGGTTAAATAGCATGTCAAGGCTAATAGGCCTTGTCAAATGGGCTGACCAAAATTAAGTGTCACTTGGTAATGTTTTTCCTGTGTACCTTTGGGATTAATTGCAACTCAGAGTCTGAATCAGGCGATATCATCCAATATCACTATCCTACCTAACTAATGTTCTTGTGGCTGAATTGGAGAACTTTCCAAAATATTCCCTGAACAGTGGAGGCTGTAATAGCAGAAGATTAATGCCCATGATGATCTCTTATGTCACCATCAAGTACATTTTTTCACTTTGCAGAGCACATTCATGCTCCCCCAGAGGATCGAACCCTTTCCATGCACAACTCAGCTAATACACCTTGTAGCATAGCACTGTGGCAGTAGCCTTGTAGGCTATTGGTGGTGGGCAAGTGGACTGCAAAATATGTCAAACTCCGGCCAGATTAACATTCATATTTCCCAAAGAATGAATCATTATGTGCTTTGTGACCTCCTGACTCTTCCTCTGACATCACTATTGGGCCAAAGTTTTCACTTGTGCACAGGAAATATCAAAATGTAATGGGCAGATTACCATGTAATCAATCACCTCCAGAAGGTGAACATTTCCATGAATGAGTTACAATATTTCTTGTAGCACCACCATTAGGGCAAAATGTAAATACTCAAACGATGGACTGACGTGAATTTTGCCAAGCAGAGATTCGTGCTCCTGAGAGGATTTACCCTTACTTCTTATGCATGTTGATATTGGATCCACTCCCCATGACTGAATAGGAAATTTATAGAATAAGAATGGATGAATATATGACCTGTAAACACAATCAAGACATTTAACTGCAAGGCATGTAAGTCAATCCACTGATGAAGACCTTGAGAGAAAGCAGCTGAAAGCCCTGTAAAAAGCTAATAAGTGGATTTTGAATTGAGATACTTTACAATAATGTTATTTCCAAAGTCAACTATACCCTTTTGCCTCCTTCTTTCCTCCTGTTTTTTGTGTATATCATATGATAAACCAGCAGTAGAAACAATGGAAATCTGCTGCATATTGAACAACAGAAAAAAGAAATCCAGCAAACCAAGCAACCCATTTCATTATTGTTGTATATTCGCTGTGTACACAGTTATGATGCTAACAGGTCCACACACAGCCATCAGCCACCAGCCGGTGAATTCCATACCGCGTTGTTGCAAGAGAAAGAGGAGAATGATTTGAAGGATCATTTCTTCAGGGAACTCAGTGACTGCCATAAGTGTGATGAATTGACTGGTGCCAGTAACTCACTTTACTCCGGGGTCTGAAGAAACGCACAGATAAAACACAACACAACCTCTTTATCCTCTTTATCAGGTTTGTCTTGTGAATGTGAATCTGAACAACTGTGGTGGCATATATGGGTTAAGAATTGACATACAGTAGAAGACGTAGCACAGTAGTGACCCTAGCAGCTAAATAGGTAATCTCATTTACTTTTGAAGAAATATAGTGTTGTTGTCAGTAGGGGTCAAGACAGCAATTTCAAGGTCATGAGCTAATTTAGGTCACAGAGAAATTGTGTACACGAAGTCACGAAGTATGGACTACCAATATCAAAACTACACCTATGCTACATGGTGAGATTTTGGAGCTATATGTTACACAGTGGGTCGTTAACAGTCATGGGAAAATCAATCAGTTTTTTTCTCCTTAAGATTTCATATGTGATTTTTTTTTTTTTTGTAACTGAAATCAGGTCCTTCACCATCACATAGCGGGAGGAGACAACAAATAGCAGGCAAAGGGTTAAACAGTGCCGTCGCCACTCCTCACCTTCTGCTCCATCTCTCTCAGCAGAGTTCACAGTCCTTGTTGCCGTTATATTTCCATCTACCATCTAATTTAAATTCAGCATTTTCCTTTGTTTTCCTTTTTTGCTTTGCCTGTTCTGTGCAACCAGCAGCATAAATTAGCAAGACATGATTTTGAACCTCTAAATGCAATTTATAATTGTAATGTAATTTGTATATCCTGAAATACATCTGTGAATCCCTCTGTGTGCATTTGTTAATATTGAGACTGATCTGACTCCATACTTTTCTGATTGTCAAGACAAAACACTGTGTGTTTATCTTGGTAAAAATATAGTCATTTTATGTTGTCTTTAGAAATTTCAGTAGTTGTAAAATGAAGGATGTTGCATGTAGTGACAAAACCACAGAGAATCATCCAGACTTTGCAGTTCCCCTCAGCTTTACCAATCTTTTATGTCCTTTTATTCTGTTGTTAAAGTTTTAGGGCCGTAACTTCACTTTTGTTTTTAAGAAATGTAGCTTTTCATCATTTTCGTGTGTCCACAATGTGCTCCTCGGTCCCTATCTTTAGCCACACACAGGGAAGAAGCACTGACATTTGTCTTCTGAAATGTCTTCTAAGCCTTAATAAAAGTGCTTCCAGAATGGGCAGAGGATTTTGTTAACCTCCCAGTCTCCCTGTCTGCTAGCCACCAGCCTTCACAGAGTCTCTGCTCAGCACCTCAACCTCTTCACTGCCCAGCTCTTCTCCTGCCAGTGCCCAGGCCGTCCGACTGAGTTATCCTGCTCCTCCCAGCCCTCAGGCTGTCCAATCCCTGTTGTCAGGCATAACCTGCCCTGAAAATCAGCCTCAGTTAACATTGGTATGGTGAAAGGCACCCAAAGCCATGAAATCAAAGTTCTAGCAAATTAAAAAAACACTGTGCAATTCATATCTAAACTTAGTTCAGAATAAAATAAAATGATAAAACTGGATAATGTATTCGGCAATCTTCTACAAAGCTCAACTTCAACTTAAAATTATCAGCATTGCAAAAGAATTTGAAGTGAGCTGATGTTTTTTTTACTCCAGTGCAGCTTGTGACTGTTGAGCTTTTTTCAGTAAACAAGTGGAAGCCAGCCACTCTTTGATTATACTGGATGATTAGAGAGAGTTTAATGCATTCAAGCATTAGCATTCAACTTGCCAGAGCAATATGGAGGACTAAGATGTAGCTAATACAAACAGGCAGTTTGTGTTAACACTTACAAGCCATAGCATCTGATGCAGATGTGGATCCAGTATACTGTGGTCATACATGTTTAAAGTTCACCAGTACCCCCTATTGTGGCCAACATCTACATGGAAGAAGTGGAGCGCAAAGCCCAGAAGTCCTTCAGAGGAACAGCACTGAGTCACTGGTGCAGGTATGTGGACGACACATGGGTCAAAACTGAAACCCAGGAAGTGCAAACCTTCACAGAACACATCTTCTTCACCACCCACTGGAGTATGAGCTAGGGGTCATCAGAACACTGGACACCATGCTGAGAACCAGCCAGTGCCAAAACCCAAGAAGAGGAACAGAACCACCTAAAGGGGGCACTTCCAGCGTGTGGATACCCTTAACAGACCTTTGTGAAAACAGCTACAAGATTCAGGGAGAACAGCAACACTCGCAACAACATTGTGATTCCATTGGAGTCTGGAGTATCAGAGAAGCTCAGGAGGATTTTCAACAAACACCACATCCGAGTGTTATTAAAACCCAAAAACACACTAAGACAGAGACCCAAACACAATAAAAGCAGTCTGGTGTATGAGGTCCAGTGCAGTGAGGAATACGCACACCTGTTTATTGAGGAAACTAAACTACTACACAAATGCATGACGTTTAGGTTTTTTTTGGGGGGGGGGTTCATTTCACATTTGATATACACATGATTTCTATATCTATATATCAATATATTGTTGTTTCTTTATTGATTGTAAACATTAAATTACTTCTACATACCACTGGCCTATGGCTAATACACACACACACACACACACACACGCTTACTGTTTATTTTATTTTATTTTATTTATTTAATGAACTGCATGAAATGAATTGTTCTTTTGTATTATCTTTTAAGCTTTGGCAACATTGTTCTTTGACATTCATGCCAATAAAGCAAAATTGAATTGAATTAATGCATTGGAGGCTAACATTCAGCTGATTGGCTGTTCAAATTTAGGCTTTTAGAGAAGAACCATGGCAACTGTAGTATTGGAGAGAGAGAGAGAGAGAGAGAGAGAGAGAGAGAGAGAGATATTGTGAACCTGAAGGGTGGTGTTGGCTTTGCAAAGTGTTACACTGTGTAAACTGATGCCCAGATCTCCTAGGCTGAGCTTCATTAAAAAATGCTGTGTAAGTCATCATGAGTCTCTGAGACCTTCTTCAACACACCTCACTCACATTTATTTCCATAACAAATTGGCATCAAAAACTTTGATCTTCAACAAAACAATCACTGGTAAAAAAAAACCCTGTTATTTAGATTTGTACATTAATTTATATTATTATTATTATTATTATTATTATTATTATTATTATTATTATTATTATGCCAAGATAAAAAAAAATCTGTGCAGTGAAATCTGTCTCACTCAGCTTTGAACAATTAAGACTTGAATAAGAGTTCATTGTCTGGGGACTGAACCCTGGCTGATCTCTCTGTGAGCTGTGCTGTGGACAAATGTGTCATATAAAAATTGTTAAAATCGAATAATTAAAAATGTGCCTGATATCAAGTCACAAGCAATGTTTCCCACACATTCCTGCCAGAATCAGACAGAAGAGCTGTAGTGTTTTGTTAGTTTGTTTTTTTCACTTCGTGAAATGAGTAAAGGCTAATGAAGGGTTGTTTGATAAGAGTAAACTGCAAACAGCATTAACGTTAATCTCAATTTCATGAAAACATGTATGACATTGTAGTTAGCTGTGGCTTAACAGCATGCTGAAAGCTGTGTTACAAACCAGAACTGCAATCAATGATAAGTTTTAAAATCAATAATTTAAACAATACAGTAGATATAAATGTTGCCCTTGATCTACTTAGATTCTCATTAATCTCATCCACTTGTAATCAATCAATCGATCAGCTTTCCATTTTCAGGAAAAGTCATCGCCTCATCTCAATTAGTTGATTTGATGAGCCATCAGCTTAATGGTGAGATTAAACAAGAATAATATGGAGTGGCACTGCTGTGACACAGTGCCAGTGCACATTTTATATGCTGGTTTGCGACCTAAATTTAACCACTCATTCAGAAGTGAGTGTATGTGTCTTCCTTTCACTACAGGAGGATCATTTATTAAAGGACGTTGAAACAGAAAGCTCACTTGCTGGGCTCTGGTTGTGTTTTGACTTCAGTGGCCTCCTCAGGGCCTCATTAGGCCGAGGATGACTAGTGTAACTCTGTTTGTGTCTTCCAGGAAGCCCTGCCCCAGGACCTGATGAATAATACAGTGATGACTGCAGTTAAAGTGCTGCTATTTAAGGAGTTTCTATGGTGTTTGCTGGTTTAAAGAAGAAATATTTCACGTCTCATATCTTTCCATCTCTCTGTTTCTTATTCTCAACTGAATTGAGTTTAATTTAATTTAATGTAATTTAATTCAAAACAAGACAAGACGTCTGAACCCCCAGGTTGCTCCAATACAGTATTCATGACACACCAAAGTGATGGATAGTACGAGTAATATACTGCACTGGGAGCTTTGCTTTGGAGAATGTACAGTACAGAAATTTACAGTTTGCACTGATGATAGCACTGGGGGGAAGTTCATGGACTCAAGTAATAAGAAGGGTTCATCCCCTTGGGAGTATGAGCATGCTCAGCAAACTAAATAGCAATCTGGTATGATCTCATATTTTGTCAACATACAAAGTTGTGACTGAGACGGAGGGGTTCATCCTCTGGGAGTATGAATATGCTCAGAAATCCACCAATCAACTACCAATCTGCCCAATATTTTCATAATTTCTTGTTTACAGCTCATGCATTTCCATTTCAAATTTTATGTAAACCTGACAAGGTTTCTGAAACCAAAGTATTCATCAAAGTGACAAGCCCATCTAAAGGTAGTGCTATGCTTAAGGTCAGAGGTTCAGCAAATTTATTAGGAATCATTCTCTGGAGAGCATGAATGAATTTAATAAATGGCATGAGAACCATGCATGTCCATACCATTTTCTTGCAATCAGGCCAGTAGTTTTTAGCATATTGTGGTCAAGATTGTTGGACAAAAAAAACTTATATGGCCACCCTTCAGAGCTGCTACAATGCAGGCAAAGTCTTCATTGGCACTGAAAGATTTTTATGCATAGCTACAGCAATAAACAAAATGCTATAAACATATATCATCTTACTGTATCTGAGGTGTTGGCAGTATAAAACATATTTTTCTAAATAAATGCATTTCAGATTTCCTCCCCATGGAAATGGGCTATTTTGTTGATTACTGTGGGCAGTTTGTTTTATTTTTCTCTCACTCTGTGTGTGTGTGTGTGTGTGTGTGTGTGTGTGTGTGTGTGTGTGTGTGTGTGTGTGTGTGTGTGTGTGTGTGTGTGTGTGTGTGTGTGTGTGTGCGCTTCATCTTATTTGTCTAGCTGCGCAGTTTTGACTGCCAGAGGTGAATCTCTGCTTGTGTCAGCACCTTGACTATTTATAGCACATCATACAGAACTAAAATAGTACCATCCACCATATCAGTATGTGTGATACTGTGGTTCTACCAGCACAGCTTCACATTGTAGAGATGTGTATAGATGACCACTAACTTGTCTATGTCTGATGGCTTGCTCCTGCGTGACTCCATCGTTAAAGCTATTATATCATGTGGCTGAGCACCATTACCACTAACTAAGATGCTGTGGATTTCCCCTATTAACCCTAATGAAATCCTGGCGATAGACACACAGGAGGTGACAAATGGAAAAAGTAAAATTCCTTATGATCTAACAGAGAGAGCTGGACAGTACATCTCCCAGCTCTTTGGGTTGGATATAGTTGGATATAGAAAGTATCCAACTTGTAAGTTGTTCCTCAAATGTAAGTCGCTTTGGATAAAAGCGTCTGCCAAATGAGTAAATGTAATGTAATGTAACTTTGACACTGGAGCCTGCTATTCATATTCACCATAATACCATCATCCTCTAACCTTATTCCTGTATTTTTTATTGCATTAAACACAAGAAAACCCTCACTATCATATTTTTTTTAATGCTCAAATTTGTTGTTGTGGTTCAACATCTAACAAAATAACCAGCAAGTGTTCAATTTTAATTGTAGAATGTGAAGAAACAGTTTTGCTAACTAAGAAATAACGTGAATTTGAAGAAAATAACCTCAGTGGTCTTAGTGGTAGCTATGGTACTGGTCTGAACACATTTGAATGGCTATTATTTAATGGCTATAATTTAAGGTCAATGTTGTAGTTGGGGTTAGGTTTTTGTTAATAATACAACCCAAGGTCAACACAAGCACAGAAAACCCCACTTGAATGTGAATGTCTAACAGATGCATTTTTTATGAGCAAGTATGATGTATGATGTATCTTCTGGAGACACCTGTGTCAGTATGATTACTATCTGAGTTTAAGAAGTGAAGATACCCAACACTAAGCAAAATGGCAGGGTTTTTTAGACCATTTGTCAGGTGAGGATTAGCTGGAGGTGAGCGCGCTAATAGTGGACGGCATGAGGAGAAAAAAGCAGGTTGGTGAAAAGCTCTTTATGCTGCTTAGGCCAATCCTCCGGCACGTTTCCCAGGGCTAATCAAGCCGCATGGGGAGCATGAGTTAGCCAGAGGGAAACAGGTTCATCTCAGAGCAAGAAGACATCACTAATCACTGTAATGGTGTTAGTTGGACTGATATTGTTCTGGACCACTGGCTGCACCCACACACAAACAGTTCCTTGGCATTCAGCAGCATTTCCTCTTGGCTATCACCACTTGCTTCACATGGCTACATTCTTATCTGCCTGTTTTTTTCATAATTAGGTCTGTTTGTTAATGAGAAGCCATTTTATGCTGCAGAGACTGTGATACAGGGATTTGTTGTGCGATACACGATAGATTTGGAGACTAAAGACAAATTACAGCGATTATGGTGACTGAAAATCAAGGAAATGGAAGGCCGGGCTGGACCTGTGTAGATGGCATTAGTTGAAGTGGGAAATTCAGACCATTATTTAGTTTGTACAAGCCCGTACTTGGAGGACTTCCACACTCCAAATATGTCTACATAATTGCAGACTGGAACGTGCAGGGACAGCCAGCTACATTATGTTGGATGATCCAGATCCTGGGCAGGTTTATCAACCACAACTCAAAACAGTACACTTGGGGTAGTAGCTCATCAGTTAGTGTTGCCCCATAGGGACACTGTAATCTTTTTTGGCAGAGTTTAAACGTGTTCATCCAAAACAAAATCAGTTAAAGAACTGTTTGTGTTTGTTTTCCTTCTCATGGGTTTATTTGCTGTGGCAACGATGTGGTCTGTCGGCGATCAGTCCACCACTTTGGTACAGACTGTATTTTCTTGACCTTTATTGGATGGATTGCCATGAAATTTGCTATGGAGGGTTGATAATTCCTGATGGAATTATCCTAATCTTCATCTAGTGCCATCAGCAAATTGACGAAAGTGAAATGTATCAACAACTAGATGGACTACAATTAAATTTGGGATAGGTACTCATGACATTCATGGATGAATCACTTCGTTCATCCCTGACACCTAGCACCACCATTAAAGTGGTTATTTTCAGTATTTCTACAATATTAATCCATCAAACGGCAAAATGAAAACAACGTGAAAATGTGAAAGGGTGGTGATGAACCTAAATATTATAAAGCTCTCCTCATCTTTATACTGAGTTTCAGCTTCTTGTTGAGCTCCAATAACAGCCACAGTTTTGCTTTTGAGAGTTTGTTGTTGGTCCTGCCTAACATAGTGTAGATGTAATAAACACTCCAGCCCCTAGGGGCGGCCAGCCGCTAAATATGTACTCTTGTTAATAATTTGCCGGTTTCAACCCCATTCATCTGTAAACCCATTTATCAGTCAAGCCTGAGTGTGTGTTTTGTCTGCTCTGGCCTCTTGTCAGTTGACAGGCAGGGTGGTGGCCATGCAGTGGAGCCGCATGTAATTACTCAGCCTCCCATGTCTACTGCCTGTAGGTGGGATGCTGACAGTAACACTCCTCCCCACTGTCAACCCTCTCCCTAGGAGTAATGAGACACGCACACACACATGCATACACTCAGCACAAAGACCATCCCTGTGTGTGTGTGTGTGTGTGTGTGTGTGTGTGTGTGTGTGTGTGTGTGTGTGTGTGTGTGTGTGTGTGTGTGTGTGTGTGTGTGTGTGTGTGTGCAAGTGGATGGGTGTTGCTGTTTGTGTGAGAAATAAAAGAAATAGCACAAAATAGCAAGGAGGCGGGTGCAAGACGAATTGCACTGTCACTCAGCTTTTGCGAGGGTGTTAAGACTCTAAACTACCTGATTATATATTCTTTTTTTTTAATTGTCAAGTGAGAAAAAGGAGGAACAAGAGTGTGTTAATGTTAATGGGGATTACAGGGACTATTAGAGGCAGCAGACGGCTAAGAGAGACAAAGACACAGCACTGAGTTCTGTGGAGCGATGGTGTGCACATGCACCTGTGTGTGAGTGTTTATACACTCACATACATATCCCTCCTGCACTTGGGGCGGCCCGCCAGGCAGAATTGAACAGCTGGATGCAGCTTCTTCAAACCCACACAGAATAATAGCTGCAATTTGGCACTTGATGAATCCCAGGGAAAACAGAAATAATTTCTCCCGCCTCCATTATGCCTTGATAGCACTCCTCCAGCTCCATCTGCACAGGCTAATCTGAAGCTCAAGTGTCTGTTCAACAACAAATGCCGTTTAATCACTTGTGAACATCCATATGTTTTCATTGAAAAGGGTGCTCGACATCAGCAACTCTCAAAAAAGGAAAAAAATGGTTTTCATCCCGCGATGCCGCACAAGGTCCAACACACACAAGAGTCCCATCAACAGTCGGACATTTAAGGAAACAGGCGTGTTTGCTGTCACAATGAAATGAAAAGCTAGATCACTTTAATCATTGTGAGCTATGTAAAGAGACAGGAGAGAGAAAAACTGTAAATGTAGCTCTGTCTGTCTTTTTTACAAGTTGTATGGCATCATCTAAAGCGGCGAGCTAGCCACTGATGCATCCAAGGATTGTGGGTTTTGATCAGCGCTGGAAATATGCTCTGTTGGGACTATTACTACTTATTTAGAGATGCTGAAAGCGACACTGGTGGAATGGTGGAAGAAGTATGCATGACCTTTAGATGAAATACATTTCATGCTGCAATGAAAAAAAAACTTTAGTGTAAACTGAAACTGAAGTAACCTCTGCGGACTGTTAGTAGGAGATGAGATGTGAAGCATTTGCCCAGCCGTCCAACTCAACCTCCTCCATTTGAGATTTTGTGGCACAACAACAACTGCCACACTACTTCAGCCTTTGCATCTGAGAGAGTTATTGTTTGCTCAACAAGAGGTACTTGTTAAGAGGTAGTCCAGCAGTTGTAGTGCCAAAAAATTGGGAGACTCATAAATGCATAGACTTTATCCATCCTGGACTTGGCTCCGTACTGGCTGCAGAGATGAGAGGGTAAACACACCATTCCCTCAGATATGCAGTATTCAGTATTTTTGCCACTTAGGAGCAGAATACCCAACAACATATTGTACAGTTGATAACGTTATCAAAGCATTTCTTGCACATCCATCTGACCCAGAGCAGCATTAGCATACACTGAAGGTCACGTTTCTGCTGCCTGACAAATCTAAGTTCACTATTCACTCTCCTTTTGGCTCAGTTTAGTTCTCTGCCAGAAAAATATCTGGCTCTTTAGCTGCTAAACACTCCACCATGTTCACCAGCTAGCTGCTAACTATGGCTGTCTGATTTGTGGTGCTGGGTGGGTAACATAGAGTGCTACAGTTTAATAAGAGCTTTTTCACTAAAAAAAAAAAAACAGACTGCTGCTGCTGCTGGAAACAAGACTGATGAGAGAGGTGAGACTGAGAAAAACAGTAACTCTGCAGTCGGGAAAACCAAAGCAATTAGCTTTATGAGGCTAAAAAGTTCCTCAGAGTTGATGGCAGTTCTCACACCACACAGTAAACAGTCAATATTAATTAGTGCAACTTTAAATATAGAAATTACTGGCATCTTTAATCAAAAGATAGGAGTATTAGTATCACTGTATCATCTTTAAAGACCTAAATCAGTCAACCTCCACTTCTCCCAGACCTTATTAAATTTTCCGGTGTAAATGGCTGAATTAAGCACTTGACACTTGATCTGGAGAAGCTGCTGTATTGCCCCCTCCACCCCCACCCCCTGTCACTGTTGATACCCTCACGAGACCCCTCTCAGCTTGAGGTTAAAGGTCACCTTGAGAGGGGGCTGAATCTCTGGGGACATCAGTGGAAGAACAAAGGGTGGGTCATGTGACTGGAAGTGAAGCGTCTTTTTTCTTTTGTGCACCACATCTGCGGCAGAGGTCCCGAACAGAGCTGCACACTGCACGAGCACAATACAGAGACACTGTGTTGTTTTCTGTGTGTGTGCGTGTGTGTGTGTTTTACACAGGCCTAAATGGCCTCCATTCATTGGTTCTTACTGAAGCGGACTGGGTCTGGACAGGGGAACTGCCCTACTAATTACCATCTGTTATTGCTCCGGTTTGTTCGGCTCTGCAGAGACCTTTGTTTTCATGCCGTGTACCAGGAAGTGTCCAGCCCCATGGTGTACATTGGCGGTGGTGGTAATAGGTAGGGGATTGCATTGAAAAGACCAAGGAGTGCACTCTGGAAGTATACAGCACCATAAACTGTTTTCAGGACTGTTAGAAGCCTGAACAGCCACTGTGATTTATCAGATTTTATATGTGAATATAGTCTGAATGCTATTCATCCAAAACCTTCGAAATCTAGAAAGTGCAGTACGAGAGGATTGGTCCATAATGGGAAACTAATGTGACGCTCACCTTTGTCCTGTTTTACAAGACATCAACATGAAAGACAAGAGTCAAATCTACAGTTCTACCCAAACTCCGTTCTCTCACAACTGGTTTAAGACGTTTTTCTCAAGTTGATTTACACTTGAAAGAGGTTAAATGATTTCACTCTTACCTCAGGCACCTGCCTACAGAGTTAAATCTGCGAGGCTGATGTTACTTTTTTTGCATCTGTACACAAAAGATCTGATGCTGCATTGGGTGATTCTGTCCTCTGAATCGTTTAATAGTGTATTTTAAAAGTTCAAAGTTCAAAGTTCAAAGTACCTATCCTTTAAAGGATATTTCAGGTTTATTAAAACTTGGATCTAACCTTTTTAAGACATTTTCCCTTCTTGTTATAATAATACTGTACTCAGCAAAGTAATATATATCAGGATATCAGGAAATATAGTTTATTACTGCAATGAAGTCTTAAAAGACAAGAAACTGGAGCAGTCAGAAGGGCAGATAACTGTAAAGACAGTACAGGAAATGTCTATGTACAACAAGTAGTCTGTTAAAGTTGAAGCATGAAGTTGATCTGTATACCAAGATGATAGTTTGGGTCATATTTCCACAGTTAGGCCTTTTTATCAATGATTTCTCTTTTATATACATTTCTTTACATTGGGGGTTTGTTTACAGCCACCCTGTGTGCCGACTGCTTGTGGGTCTGGACCCATCAGGACTCCTTTTTAGCAATGTACAAAGTGTCTCTCTGCAGTCAGCCACAAACCGAAAAAAAGAAACCGGACAAAGCAGGAAAAATACACACCCTCCATCTGTCGCTGAAATCGATCATTCAAGCTGTGAATTCCTCGTTGAGTGGTGAGTTTAAGTTAATTACAATGGATGGATGATATCTAAATAAACCTTTCAGTCACACACGTCTCTCCTGTCCGTAATTGCGCACGCCTCGCTTGCTCACTCACACCGGCACGCTCTCTCTCTCTCTCTCTCTCTCTCTCTCTCCCTCCTGATGCTGTCAGTGTTTCATACACATTCATCAAAACAGCTGTTGTAAACCGCTGAGCTAACAGAGAGACCTTCCTTGTAAAGTGCAACTATTTAGACCTTGTCTTGACTTAATATCTTTTCACAGACACACACAAAGTTTGAGAAAACGCTGTTGTACAAAACATAAATAGGTTACACTAAATCCTCCGCCTCGATTGGCCAAGATTTCCTGTTCAAGGGGGATACTTACCTGCTGGGCTTCTTGAGGCTGGCAGATAAGGATGTAAACGTTGGTTAGGGTCAATATCTGGGGGGAAATGTGTTTGCTGGCTCCTGAAATTTACTTGGAGATCACTTTGGTCAAGACCTAAGTTGTAATAACTCATTCCATTAACTGCAAAACTGAACAAATATAGATGCTGACTGTGAGAGGAAACCCAGTTATCGACACGCTAACTCCTTTCAGAGAGGAACAGGAATCTAATCCCCAACCTTCTGTCTGTGGCATCTGTGCTCAAACACTGAAACAATACAAGCAAGTCATCTGCCCAAAAGACATAACACACAGTGCCAGATTACACACCCAACAAAAATCTATACATATACAGGAAGTGTAGGGGAGTAATGTGACACATGACCCATGTCTTTGTAGCATTTTTGGCCTGGTTACACATCAGCCTTGGTAGTAGCCCACAGGGGCTGATTAAACAGATAAAATACCAATATTGGACCATAATGCATTTAATGAAATCGTACTCTTTCCCTTGGCACTTCACACATTGGAGCAGCAGTCTCTTGAGAACCAACCCCCCACATCACTGCTGTCCTGTGGTTAATTTCAGCACCAGATGTATGGATTTTGCCAATTTTACACTGTACGTATATGTATGTATATATTACACTCGGTAAAAAAAATTCCCTTTCAAGATAGAACAGTCAACCCCTTTTCTGCAGAGGTGCTGAGGTGTAAAACAAACAGCCCCCCCATTGTTGTGTTGGGGACGTGGGGAAGGATTGGCACTCTGAGAGGAAGGCAGGATTTACCAAAAACGTCACATCAAACACAGCAACAACATGCAAAAAATGGTTCACTGCCATTCATCTCAGCATCGGTGCCACGGTTCTGTCTGTGAGCCAAACTAGCATCAGGGCGCCAAGGGCCAATGCACTTAAGCCAAGGAGAGACGCACATAAACATGTCTATACCGTATCTAGGTTAACTTTGTCTGGCCAATCTGCTCTGGTTTCTCTACCCTTAATCTCCTCCTCTGCCTTAACACGGTGGGAGGTACAGCACATAATACCACAGGATTTCCATTCCTTTGCACAGGGTGTGAACAATGAAGCTGGTAAACAATAATACATGTGAGGAAAAGAACAGTCATTATTTATGGTACCACAGCAGAGAATGAATTTGACCTATTTGTATTTTGTATTTTAAGTTTTTTGGATTGAGGGCCTGGCATTCATGCCAACATTTTCAATTAATTTTACATGTGGTTTTGGCACTCAATACTTCCACAGCTTAAAGCTCTATGTTTCCTTTCTCTCTTTAAATGAAAACGAATTTATTCAACCATTGCTGGAAAATTAGACTGAAACATAAAACCAGCTGCAGCCATGGTGAAACCTCCATCATAATGAAGTAACTGATATTTGAAACTTATTAAAAGACCAGATACACAATGAAATGCACATTCTATCTGGCTAAGCAACAGCTAACAATGTTGTTAAAAGTTGTTTAAACTAACTCTTTTTTTTTTGTGCCACCCATGCAGATATAACCAACTGAATCACAACACTGACATTGTCAATGGTATCAATGTTTGTACCACCGGTAACATAAATGTTAGGGTGCTTTCACTACAGAGAAATAAATAGAATCTGAATTTCTTCTTTCTAGTAATTACAAC
>JALXJV020000018.1:44409-80645 GCA_024633595.2 Lepomis macrochirus
TAGTAGTACATTCAACACCAAATGACGACTGAGAGACCAGAGCAGTGATATTACATTGAAGCAGAGTCAAGCTGCCATTTTGTTTGCTAAACTCAAACATTTCAAGCATCAGCAATGCAACTTAAGAACAGTAGATGCTGTGTGTCTCTGCTGCTGCCATCTTGCAGCAGTGTTCTGACACAAATAGCAGGAGATGACAGACTTTTGTGCTGCTTTTGAATGTTCTAACTAAAGGAATAACATTTCACAGATGTTGTATAATATTTTACTGTTACGAACGTGTTGAAGCCGCCCCATTTGCAGCCATTTATATATAATTACAAACCCACAGATTTTTGACAAACAAGAACTTATTTCTCTCTCTCCTGCTCAGCCACACATTTACTGTCCAGACAGGACATACTTTTTCTATTTTCTTCCGAGTTTTATTGTCAAGTTTTCTGTTTTTTACAGTAAACTTGAAGTTTTCTGTAGGTTTCTGTTTTTTTGACTTTTTGACTTTTATAGTACTTTTTAAAAAGTTTTCTTTTCTATTTTTATTACTATGCACCAAAATACCAAAGCAAATTCCTTGTATGTTAAAACCTACTTGGCATTAAACCCAGTTCTGATTTCTACCTAACCTTAACCAAGATGTTTGTTGCCTGGACTTAAACTAAACATTGACCATAGAGATGGCAGGTCAGTCTGTTGATAGTGTAGACAGCAAGACATGGCATCAACAAGAAGGCTGTCCTGCCAGACATCATTTCAGGTCAACAGAAACCCTAATATCAAACGTGGATGGGATTTTGTTAGCAGTTGTGGCAATTAATTCAATTCAATTTTCGCTTCTCACAGTGCCTCTCTGTGTACCTACAGCCTTATCTATGTGGAGACCAGGCAAATGACCAGACTTTAAAGCCATTAGTGAAAGTCAAAATTCAAAGCCAAAGGTATTGTGACTTTAAAGCAGTCCTCTCAAGCTGCAAATACTATTAGACAGTTATCAGTTTATGCACTGTAACAAAGACATTGAACTGTGCCGCCTTTTCATGTACCTTTTGAGCATTATCTAATAACTACACAAACACTTCGCCCTAACTGTTGCCCTTTTGTTTAGTGCAAGCCAGACACCAACACTTACCAATTCCAACTGCCATGTTTACTTGCCATTAGCCATTCAAGTGGCAAGCAAATCACAGCTATTGAGGAGGTGGAGCACTTGTCGGCCTGTGACATTTTGTTTAATGCACTGGCAAGAAATGATGAAGTGGAAAGAATCATTTTCTGTAGTGGCAAGGTTATAAAGAGCCAGAGTGAATCAAGCTGTCCACAGACACAGAGGCTTAATGATGCAAGTGTTACAGAGAGAGGAGACAGAAAAGGGCAGTGTTTGGTGATGTGTGTGTATGTGTAGGTTGTGATACGTTTGTATTTGTGTGAATGTGTATGTCAGTGTTCCAGCACAGCATGCAGGCCATCTTATTTTACTGGCCAGTGGTGCGAAACAGATGCATGAAGGACTGTCACCGCAGACACACAAACACCAACACACTTCAGAGATCCAACACAACAATTTTAGTGAAGTTAAATAAGCAGGAAGGCTTGGCAGAGTGTGCAGACACAATGTTGGCGCTCTGACATGAGCAGGCAAGCTCAGGCAGTGCATGAAAACAGCAATAAGGCCACATGAGGGGCCAGGAGGCTAGAAAGAAACCTGGCTGAAGTATAAAAGAGTGCAGCAATGATACAGGAGTTTGTTGCCAATGATAATAGAAACACAACTTATCAGGAGCATCAGGATTTTCTGAGCTTTCTACATTCAGGTTTTGAATCCTGCATGTTAACAAAAAGATGGACCAACTTATCAGCTTGTTTGAGGTGTGGGTTTGCATAAAATTTTGAAACTTGAGAGGACTGTGCATCAGTTACCACCCTTCTCTGCTTGAATCTGCACAGATGTTTGCATGTATCTTTGCAGAACTTTGCCTTACTGAGCACAGTGTAACATGCAATGTGGAGGCCAGAGAAATCTCTGTGGAAGGTAAAATCTGCTATGTTTTTTTAATGTAATGTCCCAAAAAATGTCTTTCTTTGTCAGAAGAAAACAAAATGTTTACAGCCATTTGTTATCCTTCAATATATTAAGCTGGGGTTCCCAATATTGGAAAGGTGTGCAGTGAGTGCACGAAGCAGAATGCACACAGATAGACAGGTAGACAGGTAAGAGACTTGGGCAGAGATTGTGTGTGTCTTTATGTTTTTGTAACCAGAGCTTCGCTGTGATTTGGCTTGCGGGGAATGACTGCCTTCTTATTTACTGCTGTGGTCTTCTGTGCTTAGCATGTTCCATTGTTTGTGTCAGTCCCACACACCTTGGGGTCTTTGTTTGTGTTGATTTTTCCGCCAATGCATGTGAAGCCAGTAACTGCTTTTTTTTATCAGTTAAAAGACCAGCTCACCTGCTCATAGTCTAAAGTCCATCCTGCAACGACAGGGGTTAGATTACAGTCCACAGTCTTTTGCTTCATGTCATCCTTTCTCTTAAGCTATTATATCAAATAAAGTAAAAAAAAAGCCCCCAAAAAATATATTTTTTAAAAATTGGTAAATCGCATGTCTATGTTTGCTTGCTGGGTTCCTGAGTAAGAAATAAAGGGACAGTTATTGTGTGTTGCTGAGGCATTTAGGATCCTCTGTGCCTGCTTTGTTGGCATTTTTCATTTCTTTCTCTTCCACTAACCTTAATCTACACCCCTCACACACAACTACATGCATTCACACACCTGAATTATACACCTGAAACCCACAGATAGCGTGGCAGCCTACCTCAGTTGTGCTCCACCCGTCTTGGTGAGGATAAGCAGAGTGCTTCCTTCATCATAAGTTTCACGAGACCTGCTCGAAATTTTACCTCATTACGTGGTGAGCTGACCCTCATCATCACCTCCACCTTCTTCCTAATTTTTTGGTGAAACCTTATTTGTAAGTTAATTAAAGCTACTGTAAAATTATCAGGAACCATGCCATAAACTTTCATTGCTATGCTGATGATACTCAGTTATTTCTAGCAATTCAAATCAGTGTGCCTTCAAGATGTCAAAGCCTGGATAACCTGTAATTGTCTTATGCTGACAAAACTGAAGCTATTTTACTTGGGGCCAAACACCTTTGAGATGTATTGTCAAACGATATTGTTATTATGGATGGCATCGCCTTGGCCCCCAGTACCACTGTGAGGAACCTGGAGTGAGTGCTTATTTTCAATCAGGACATGTCCTTCAACCTGCATGTTACACAAACTTCAAGAACTGCTTTCTTTCATTTATGTAACACTGCTAAAGTCAGGAACATCCTGTCCTAAAGCACTGCAGAAAAAAGGGTCCACACATTTATTACTTCCACGCTTGATTATTGTAATTCTCTACTAGTGGGCAGAATTAAGTCTCTTAAACCTCTCCAGCTTATCCAGAATGCAGCACCGCATGTTTTGTCAAGAGTCAAGATTAGAGGGGTTATTTCTCCTGTTCTAGCCTCCCTGCACTGGCTCCCTGTGAAATATAGAATAGAATTTTAAAATTGTTCTATTTACCTACAAAGTATTAAATGGCCATGCACAATCATACCTCAAAGAACTCCTGATACCTTATTGCCCCAACAGAGCAAAGCGATCTCAATAATGCAGGGCTGCATGTGGTGTGGTGTCACAAAGGTTAGAATGGGAGCCAGAGCATTTAATTATCAACTATAGAACCAGGATTGGAAAAACTTTAAATTAGTAAATGTTTTTTTTAATCATTTTATTTTGCTGATTTTATTGTGATTGTATTTTAACTCATGTTTTATCACATACATTCTGTATTTTATGGTTTATTTTATTAAATTTCAATGCATTTTGCGCATTTGGACCATGTGTTTTGGTGGTTTTGCAATTTAAATAAAAATTTTATTTATTGATTGATATTAAATTTACATAAATAACCTATGTAATCCAAACCATGAGCTTTTACTTAATCCAACCAAACTGTGAGCATTTCACAATGTTAAGTGACAGAACTGGAAATGGAGCTGAATGGTTGAGTCATTTAGCTTAGATCAGTATTCAGGCTTTCATTCTGAATTCTATTGAATATATCTAATACCAATAAAACTTATCTGATGTTAGTGTTAATGAAATGCCTTATTCATGGAGCCGTAACAACCACCACATCTCCAAAAGGTATTGTGACAGCTGAACAGAGTCTGCATAGCTCCACACACACTGTGGAGAAACATTAAGCATGAGAAAATGGATTTAATAGGATACAATGAGAGCCATCCTAGAAATATCTGCTCTGGCAAAGATTGCAGACTATTTGGAAACAGGTTTATGAGTAATTTCAATAACTCTACACTTTTCATCAGAGCTCTAAAGCAGACCAAAAAAGACTGTAAATAAGGAGCAGAAGTTCATGTTACCTAGTCTTCAAATGCTCTTTGTAAGCAAATCTGTAATCTATCTATGCATATTTCTATCAGCAGTGTCTGGGGATTAGTGTAAGCATGGTCATTAGATTAATAACAGTCCTTCAGTGTGACTCCAGCTTCTTCTTGTTCCTCATTTTCCAGAATCTGAAGATGCATGTTGGAGAGGACATGATAACAGAACTTTTAATCTGAATGCAGATGTTATTTACTAAGCAGTGTTAATTCTACCAAGCTATGACAATAAAAGTGAACTAAATTAAAATTAACTTTTGAAATTAAAAACTACAACAATATATTTTGTAGTATTGTCCTCAGCATATTTGTGTACACCATGACACAGAGCCAGCTGTTGTTACAATAAATCCTGGATCTAATAAAACTCCAGGTTGAGTTGAGTTGAGAGTGAAAAGCTGGAGGAGATTACCACTACCTACACATGATAGAGAAAATTTGCCAGCATGTCCGGTTGCTGATGTCTAAAACACTGTAGGATTAGGTCTGTTCTGAACTGGCTGACAGGTTGTAACCTTTATAGATTAGCTGCTACTCCAGCTGATGCTGCTGTTCACTGCAGTTACAACATTTTCCATTTCACAATTCACAACAATTTATATACAGCTGGCGAGCTTATAAAAGATTCATTTAACCTTTTCTGGTTAAATAGCATGTCAAGGCTAATAGGCCTTGTCAAATGGGCTGACCAAAATTAAGTGTCACTTGGTAATGTTTTTCCTGTGTACCTTTGGGATTAATTGCAACTCAGAGTCTGAATCAGGCGATATCATCCAATATCACTATCCTACCTAACTAATGTTCTTGTGGCTGAATTGGAGAACTTTCCAAAATATTCCCTGAACAGTGGAGGCTGTAATAGCAGAAGATTAATGCCCATGATGATCTCTTATGTCACCATCAAGTACATTTTTTCACTTTGCTGAGCACATTCATGCTCCCCCAGAGGACGAACCCTTTCCATGCACAACTCAGCGCAATACACCTTGTAGCATAGCACTGTGGCAGTAGCCTTGTAGGCTATTGGTGGTGGGCAAGTGGACTGCAAAATATGTCAAACTCCGGCCAGATTAACATTCATATTTCCCAAAGAATGAATCATTATGTGCTTTGTGACCTCCTGACTCTTCCTCTGACATCACTATTGGGCCAAAGTTTTCACTTGTGCACAGGAAATATCAAAATGTAATGGGCAGATTACCATGTAATCAATCACCTCCAGAAGGTGAACATTTCCATGAATGAGTTACAATATTTCTTGTAGCACCACCATTAGGGCAAAATGTAAATACTCAAACGATGGACTGGCGTGAATTTTGCCAAGCAGAGATTCGTAGCTCCTGAGAGGATTTACCCTTACTTCTTATGCATGTTGATATTGGATCCACTCCCCATGACTGAATAGGAAATTTATAGAATAAGAATGGATGAATATATGACCTGTAAACACAATCAAGACATTTAACTGCAAGGCATGTAAGTCAATCCACTGATGAAGACCTTGAGAGAAAGCAGCTGAAAGCCCTGTAAAAAAGCTAATAAGTGGATTTTGAATTGAGATACTTTACAATAATGTTATTTCCAAAGTCAACTATACCCTTTTGCCTCCTTCTTTCCTCCTGTTTTTTGTGTATATCATATGATAAACCAGCAGTAGAAACAATGGAAATCTGCTGCATATTGAACAACAGAAAAAAGAAATCCAGCAAACCAAGCAACCCATTTCATTATTGTTGTATATTCGCTGTGTACACAGTTATGATGCTAACAGGTCCACACACAGCCATCAGCCACCAGCCGGTGAATTCCATACTGCGTTGTTGCAAGAGAAAGAGGAGAATGATTTGAAGGATCATTTCTTCAGGGAACTCAGTGACTGCCATAAGTGTGATGAATTGACTGGTGCCAGTAACTCACTTTACTCCGGGGTCTGAAGAAACGCACAGATAAAACACAACACAACCTCTTTATCCTCTTTATCAGGTTTGTCTTGTGAATGTGAATCTGAACAACTGTGGTGGCATATATGGGTTAAGAATTGACATACAGTAGAAGACGTAGCACAGTAGTGACCCTAGCAGCTAAATAGGTAATCTCATTTACTTTTGAAGAAATATAGTGTTGTTGTCAGTAGGGGTCAAGACAGCAATTTCAAGGTCATGAGCTAATTTAGGTCACAGAGAAATTGTGTACACGAAGTCCACAGTATGGACTACCAATATCAAAACTACACCTATGCTACATGGTGAGATTTTGGAGCTATATGTTACACAGTGGGTCGTTAACAGTCATGGGAAAATCAATCAGTTTTTTTCTCCTTAAGATTTCATATGTGATTTTTTTTTTTTTGTAACTGAAATCAGGTCCTTCACCATCACATAGCGGGAGGAGACAACAAATAGCAGGCAAAGGGTTAAACAGTGCCGTCGCCACTCCTCACCTTCTGCTCCATCTCTCTCAGCAGAGTTCACAGTCCTTGTTGCCGTTATATTTCCATCTACCATCTAATTTAAATTCAGCATTTTCCTTTGTTTTCCTTTTTGCTTTGCCTGTTCTGTGCAACCAGCAGCATAAATTAGCAAGACATGATTTTGAACCTCTAAATGCAATTTATAATTGTAATGTAATTTGTATATCCTGAAATACATCTGTGAATCCCTCTGTGTGCATTTGTTAATATTGAGACTGATCTGACTCCATACTTTTCTGATTGTCAAGACAAAACACTGTGTGTTTATCTTGGTAAAAATATAGTCATTTTATGTTGTCTTTAGAAATTTCAGTAGTTGTAAAATGAAGGATGTCGCATGTAGTGACAAAACCACAGAGAATCATCCAGACTTTGCAGTTCCCCTCAGCTTTACCAATCTTTTTATGTCCTTTTATTCTGTTGTTAAAGTTTTAGGGCCGTAACTTCACTTTTGTTTTAAGAAATGTAGCTTTTCATCATTTTCGTGTGTCCACAATGTGCTCCTCGGTCCCTATCTTTAGCCACACACAGGGAAGAAGCACTGACATTTGTCTTCTGAAATGTCTTCTAAGCCTTAATAAAAGTGCTTCCAGAATGGGCAGAGGATTTTGTTAACCTCCCAGTCTCCCTGTCTGCTAGCCACCAGCCTTCACAGAGTCTCTGCTCAGCACCTCAACCTCTTCACTGCCCAGCTCTTCTCCTGCCAGTGCCCAGGCCGTCCGACTGAGTTATCCTGCTCCTCCCAGCCCTCAGGCTGTCCAATCCCTGTTGTCAGGCATAACCTGCCCTGAAAATCAGCCTCAGTTAACATTGGTATGGTGAAAGGCACCCAAAGCCATGAAATCAAAGTTCTAGCAAATTAAAAAAACACTGTGCAATTCATATCTAAACTTAGTTCAGAATAAAATAAAATGATAAAACTGGATAATGTATTCGGCAATCTTCTACAAAGCTCAAATTCAACTTAAAATTATCAGCATTGCAAAAGAATTTGAAGTGAGCTGATGTTTTTTTACTCCAGTGCAGCTTGTGACTGTTGAGCTTTTTCAGTAAACAAGTGGAAGCCAGCCACTCTTTGATTATACGGATGATTAGAGAGAGTTTAATGCATTCAAGCATTAGCATTCAACTTGCCAGAGCAATATGGAGGACTAAGATGTAGCTAACACAAACAGGCAGTTTGTGTTAACACTTACAAGCCATAGCATCTGATGCAGATGTGGATCCAGTATACTGTGGTCATACATGTTTAAAGTTCACCAGTACCCCCTATTGTGGCCAACATCTACATGGAAGAAGTGGAGCGCAAAGCCCAGAAGTCCTTCAGAGGAACAGCACTGAGCCACTGGTGCAGGTATGTGGACGACACATGGGTCAAAACTGAAACCCCAGGAAGTGCAAACCTTCACAGAACACATCTTCTTCACCACCCACTGGAGCATGAGCTAGGGGTCATCAGAACACTGGACACCATGCTGAGAACCAGCCAGTGCCAAAACCCAAGAAGAGGAACAGAACCACCTAAAGGGGGCACTTCCAGCGTGTGGATACCCTTAACAGACCTTTGTGAAAACAGCTACAAGATTCAGGGAGAACACCAACACTCGCAACAACATTGTGATTCCATTGGAGTCTGGAGTATCAGAGAAGCTCAGGAGGATTTTCAACAAACACCACATCCGAGTGTTATTAAAACCCAAAAACACACTAAGACAGAGACTGGTCCACTCCAAAGACTGCACACCCAAACACAATAAAAGCAGTCTGGTGTATGAGGTCCAGTGCAGTGAGGAATACGCACACCTGTTTATTGAGGAAACAAATGCATGACGTTTAGGTTTTTTTTTTTGGGGGGGGGGGGTTCATTTCACATTTGATATACACATGATTTCTATATCTATATATCAATATATTGTTGTTTCTTTATTGATTGTAAACATTAAATTACTTCTACATACCACTGGCCTATGGCTAATACACACACACACACACACGTTTACTGTTTATTTTATTTTATTTTATTTATTTAATGAACTGCATGAAATGAATTGTTCTTTTGTATTATCTTTTAAGCTTTGGCAACATTGTTCTTTGACATTCATGCCAATAAAGCAAAATTGAATTGAATTAATGCATTGGAGGCTAACATTCAGCTGATTGGCTGTTCAAATTTAGGCTTTTAGAGAAGAACCATGGCAACTGTAGTATTGGAGAGAGAGAGAGAGAGAGAGAGAGAGAGAGATTGTGAACCTGAAGGGTGGTGTTGGCTTTGCAAAGTGTTACACTGTGTAAACTGATGCCCAGATCTCCTAGGCTGAGCTTCATTAAAAAATGCTGTGTAAGTCATCATGAGTCTCTGAGACCTTCTTCAACACACCTCACTCACATTTATTTCCATAACAAATTGGCATCAAAAACTTTGATCTTCAACAAAACAATCACTGGTAAAAAAACAAAACCCTGTTATTTAGATTTGTACATTAATTTATATTATTATTATTATTATTATTATTATTATTATTATTATTATTATTATTATTATTATTATTATTATAAAAAAATCTGTGCAGTGAAATCTGTCTCACTCAGCTTTGAACAATTAAGACTTGAATAAGAGTTCATTGTCTGGGGACTGAACCCTGGCTGATCTCTCTGTGAGCTGTGCTGTGGACAAATGTGTCATATAAAAATTGTTAAAATCGAATAATTAAAAATGTGCCTGATATCAAGTCACAAGCAATGTTTCCCCCACACATTCCTGCCAGAATCAGACAGAAGAGCTGTAGTGTTTTTGTTAGTTTGTTTTTTCACTTCGTAAATGAGTAAAGGCTAATGAAGGGTTGTTTGATAAGAGTAAACTGCAAACAGCATTAACGTTAATCTCAATTTCATGAAAACATGTATGACATTGTAGTTAGCTGTGGCTTAACAGCATGCTGAAAGCTGTGTTACAAACCAGAACTGCAATCAATGATAAGTTTTAAAATCAATAATTTAAACAATACAGTAGATATAAATGTTGCCCTTGATCTACTTAGATTCTCATTAATCTCATCCACTTGTAATCAATCAATCGATCAGCTTTCCATTTTCAGGAAAAGTCATCGTCTCATCTCAATTAGTTGATTTGATGAGCCATCAGCGAATGGTGAGATTAAACAAGAATAATATGGAGTGGCACTGCTGTGACACAGTGCCAGTGCACATTTTATATGCTGGTTTGCGACCTAAATTTAACCACTCATTCAGAAGTGAGTGTATGTGTCTTCCTTTCACTACAGGAGGATCATTTATTAAAGGACGTTGAAACAGAAAGCTCACTTGCTGGGCTCTGGTTGTGTTTTGACTTCAGTGGCCTCCTCAGGGCCTCATTAGGCCGAGGATGACTAGTGTAACTCTGTTTGTGTCTTCCAGGAAGCCCTGCCCCAGGACCTGATGAATAATACAGTGATGACTGCAGTTAAAGTGCTGCTATTTAAGGAGTTTCTATGGTGTTTGCTGGTTTAAAGAAGAAATATTTCACGTCTCATATCTTTCCATCTCTCTGTTTCTTATTCTCAACTGAATTGAGTTTAATTTAATTTAATGTAATTTAATTCAAAACAAGACAAGATGTCTGAACCCCCAGGTTGCTCCAATACAGTATTCATGACACACCAAAGTGATGGATAGTACGAGTAATATACTGCACTGGGAGCTTTGCTTTGGAGAATGTACAGTACAGAGATTTACAGTTTGCACTGATAGCACTGGGGGGAAGTTCATGGACTCAAGTAATAAGAAGGGTTCATCCCCTTGGGAGTATGAGCATGCTCAGCAAACTAAATAGCAATCTGGTATGATCTCATATTTTGTCAACATACAAAGTTGTGACTGAGACGGAGGGGTTCATCCTCTGGGAGTATGAATATGCTCAGAAATCCACCAATCAACTACCAATCTGCCCAATATTTTCATAATTTCTTGTTTACAGCTCATGCATTTCCATTTCAAATTTTATGTAAACCTGACAAGGTTTCTGAAACCAAAGTATTCATCAAAGTGACAAGCCCATCTAAAGGTAGTGCTATGCTTAAGGTCAGAGGTTCAGCAAATTTATTAGGAATCATCCTCTGGAGAGCATGAATGAGTTTAATAAATGGCATGAGAACCATGCATGTCCATACCATTTTCTTGCAATCAGGCCAGTAGTTTTTAGCATATTGTGGTCAAGATTGTTGGACAAAAAAAACTTATATGGCCACCCTTCAGAGCTGCTACAAAGCAGGCAAAGTCTTCATTGGCACTGAAAGATTTTTATGCATAGCTACAGCAATAAACAAAATGCTATAAACATATATCATCTTACTGTATCTGAGGTGTTGGCAGTATAAAACATATTTTTCTAAATAAATGCATTTCAGATTTCCTCCCCATGGAAATGGGCTATTTTGTTGATTACTGTGGGCAGTTTGTTTTATTTTTCTCTCACTCTGTGTGTGTGTGTGTGTGTGTGTGTGTGTGTGTGTGTGTGTGTGTGTGTGTGTGTGTGTGTGTGTGTGTGTGTGTGTGTGTGTGTGTGTGTGTGTGTGCGTGCGCTTCATCTTATTTGTCTAGCTGCGCAGTTTTGACTGCCAGAGGTGAATCTCTGCTTGTGTCAGCACCTTGACTATTTATAGCACATCATACAGAACTAAAATAGTACCATCCACCATATCAGTATGTGTGATACTGTTATGTGTGGTTCTACCAGCACAACTTCACATTGTAGAGATGTGTATAGATGACCACTAACTTGTCTATGTCTGATGGCTTGCTCCTGCGTGACTCCATCGTTAAAGCTATTATATCATGTGGCTGAGCACCATTACCACTAACTAAGATGCTGTGGATTTCCCCTATTAACCCTAATGAAATCCTGGCGATAGACACACAGGAGGTGACAAATGGAAAAAGTAAAATTCCTTATGATCTAACAGAGAGAGCTGGACAGTACATCTCCCAGCTCTTTGGGGTTGGATATAGTTGGATATAGAAAGTATCCAACTTGTAAGTTGTTCCTCAAATGTAAGTCGCTTTGGATAAAAGCGTCTGCCAAATGAGTAAATGTAATGTAATGTAACTTTGACACTGGAGCCTGCTATTCATATTCACCATAATACCATCATCCTCTAACCTTATTCCTGTATTTTTTATTGCATTAAACACAAGAAAACCCTCACTATCATATTTTTTTAATGCTCAAATTTGTTGTTGTGGTTCAACATCTAACAAAATAACCAGCAAGTGTTCAATTTTAATTGTAGAATGTGAAGAAACAGTTTTGCTAACTAAGAAATAACGTGAATTTGAAGAAAATAACCTCAGTGGTCTTAGTGGTAGCTATGGTACTGGTCTGAACACATTTGAATGGCTATTATTTAATGGCTATAATTTAAGGTCAATGTTGTAGTTGGGGTTAGGTTTTTGTTAATAATACAACCCAAGGTCAACACAAGCACAGAAAACCCCACTTGAATGTGAATGTCTAACAGATGCATTTTTTATGAGCAAGTATGATGTATGATGTATCTTCTGGAGACACCTGTGTCAGTATGATTACTATCTGAGTTTAAGAAGTGAAGATACCCAACACTAAGCAAAATGGCAGGGTTTTTAGACCATTTGTCAGGTGAGGATTAGCTGGAGGTGAGCGCTAATAGTGGACGGCATGAGGAGAAAAAAGCAGGTTGGTGAAAAGCTCTTTATGCTGCTTAGGCCAATCCTCCGGCACGTTTCCCAGGGCTAATCAAGCCGCACGGGGAGCATGAGTTAGCCAGAGGGAAACAGGTTCATCTCAGAGCAAGAAGACATCACTAATCACTGTAATGGTGTTAGTTGGACTGATATTGTTCTGGACCACTGGCTGCACCCGCACACAAACAGTTCCTTGGCATTCAGCAGCATTTCCCTTTTGGCTATCACCACTTGCTTCACATGGCTACATTCTTATCTGCCTGTTTTTTTCATAATTAGGTCTGTTTGTTAATGAGAAGCCATTTTATGCTGCAGAGACTGTGATACAGGGATTTGTTGTGCGATACACGATAGATTTGGAGACTAAAGACAAATTACAGCGATTATGGTGACTGAAAATCAAGGAAATGGAAGGCCGGGCTGGACCTGTGTAGATGGCATTAGTTGAAGTGGGAAATTCAGACCATTATTTAGTTTGTACAAGCCCGTACTTGGAGGACTTCCACACTCCAAATATGTCTACATAATTGCAGACTGGAACGTGCAGGGACAGCCAGCTACATTATGTTGGATGATCCAGATCCTGGGCAGGTTTATCAACCACAACTCAAAACAGTACACTTGGGGTAGTAGATCATCAGTTAGTGTTGCCCCATAGGGACACTGTAATCTTTTTGGCAGAGTTTAAATGTGTTCATCCAAAACAAAATCAGTTAAAGAACTGTTTGTGTTTGTTTTCCTTCTCATGGGTTTATTTGCTGTGGCAACGATGTGGTCTGTCGGTCGATCAGTCCACCACTTTGGTACAGACTGTATTTTCTTGACCTTTATTGGATGGATTGCCATGAAATTTGCTATGGAGGGTTGATAATTCCTGATGGAATTATCCTAATCTTCATCTAGTGCCATCAGCAAATTGACGAGTGAAATGTATCAACAACTAGATGGACTACAATTAAATTTGGGATAGGTACTCATGACATTCATGGATGAATCACTTCGTTCATCCCTGACACCTAGCACCACCATTAAAGTGGTTATTTTCAGTATTTCTACAATATTAATCCATCAAACGGCAAAATGAAAACAACGTGAAAATGTGAAAGGGTGGTGATGAACCTAAATATTATAAAGCTCTCCTCATCTTTATACTGAGTTTCAGCTTCTTGTTGAGCTCCAATAACAGCCACAGTTTTGCTTTTGAGAGTTTGTTGTTGGTCCTGCCTAACATAGTGTAGATGTAATAAACACTCCAGCCCCTAGGGGCGGCCAGCCGCTAAATATGTACTCTTGTTAATAATTTGCCGGTTTCAACCCCATTCATCTGTAAACCCATTTATCAGTCAAGCCTGAGTGTGTGTTTTGTCTGCTCTGGCCTCTTGTCAGTTGACAGGCAGGGTGGTGGCCATGCAGTGGAGCCGCATGTAATTACTCAGCCTCCCCATGTCTACTGCCTGTAGGTGGGATGCTGACAGTAACACTCCTCCCCCACTGTCAACCCTCTCCCTAGGAGTAATGAGACACGCCACACACACATGCATACACTCAGCACAAAGACCATCCCTGTGTGTGTGTGTGTGTGTGTGTGTGTGTGTGTGTGTGTGTGTGTGTGTGTGTGTGTGTGTGTGTGTGTGTGTGTGTGTGTGTGTGTGCGTGTGCAAGTGGATGGGTGTTGCTGTTTGTGTGAGAAATAAAAGAAATAGCACAAAATAGCAAGGAGGCGGGTGCAAGACGAATTGCACTGTCACTCAGCTTTTGCGAGGGTGTTAAGACTCTAAACTACCTGATTATATATTCTTTTTTTTTAATTGTCAAGTGAGAAAAAGGAGGAACAAGAGTGTGTTAATGTTAATGGGGATTACAGGGACTATTAGAGGCAGCAGACGGCTAAGAGAGACAAAGACACAGCACTGAGTTCTGTGGAGCGATGGTGTGCACATGCACCTGTGTGTGAGTGTTTATACACTCACATACATATCCCTCCTGCACTTAGGGCGACCCGCCAGGCAGAATTGAACAGCTGGATGCAGCTTCTTCAAACCCACACAGAATAATAGCTGCAATTTGGCACTTGATGAATCCCAGGGAAAACAGAAATAATTTCTCCCGCCTCCATTATGCCTTGATAGCACTCCTCCAGCTCCATCTGCACAGGCTAATCTGAAGCTCAAGTGTCTGTTCAACAACAAATGCCGTTTAATCACTTGTGAACATCCATATGTTTTCATTGAAAAGGGTGCTTTCGACATCAGCAACTCTCAAAAAGAGGAAAAAATGGTTTTCATCCTGCGATGCCGCACAAGGTCCAACACACACAAGAGTCCCATCAACAGTCGGACATTTAAGGAAACAGGCGTGTTTGCTGTCACAATGAAATGAAAAGCTAGATCACTTTAATCATTGTGAGCTATGTAAAGAGACAGGAGAGAGAAAAACTGTAAATGTAGCTCTGTCTGTCTTTTTTACAAGTTGTATGGCATCATCTAAAGCGGCGAGCTAGCCACTGATGCATCCAAGGATTGTGGGTTTTGATCAGCGCTGGAAATATGCTCTGTTGGGACTATTACTATTTATTTAGAGATGCTGAAAGCGACACTGGTGGAATGGAAGAAGTATGCATGACCTTTAGATGAAATACATTTCATGCTGCAATGAAAAAAAAACTTTAGTGTAAACTGAAACTGAAGTAACCTCTGCGGACTGTTAGTAGGAGATGAGATGTGAAGCATTTGCCCAGCCGTCCAACTCAACCTCCTCCATTTGAGATTTTGTGGCACAACAACAACTGCCACACTACTTCAGCCTTTGCATCTGAGAGAGTTATTGTTTGCTCAACAAGAGGTACTTGTTAAGAGGTAGTCCAGCAGTTGTAGTGCCAAAAAATTGGGAGACTCAAATGCCTAGACTTTATCCATCCTGGACTTGGCTCCGTACTGGCTGCAGAGATGAGAGGGTAAACAGACCATTCCCTCAGATATGCAGTATTCAGTATTTTTGCCACTTAGGAGCAGAATACCCAACAACATATTGTACAGTTGATAACGTTATCAAAGCATTTCTTGCACATCCATCTGACCCAGAGCAACATTAGCATACACTGAAGGTCACGTTTCTGCTGCCTGACAAGTCTAAGTTCACTATTCACTCTCCTTTTGGCTCGGTTTAGTTCTCTGCCAGAAAAATATCTGGCTCTTTAGCTGCTAAACACTCCACCATGTTCACCAGCTAGCTGCTAACTATGGCTGTCTGATTTGTGGTGCTGGGTGGGTAACATAGAGTGCTACAGTTTAATAAGAGCTTTTTCACTAAAAAAAAAAAAAACAGACTGCTGCTGCTGCTGGAAACAAGACTGATGAGAGAGGTGAGACTGAGAAAAACAGTAACTCTGCAGTCGGGAAAACCAAAGCAATTAGCTTTATGAGGCTAAAAAGTTCCTCAGAGTTGATGGCAGTTCTCACACCACACAGTAAACAGTCAATATTAATTAGTGCAACTTTAAATATAGAAATTACTGGCATCTTTAATCAAAAGATAGGAGTATTAGTATCACTGTATCATCTTTAAAGACCTAAATCAGTCAACCTCCACTTCTCCCAGACCTTATTAAATTTTCCGGTGTAAATGGCTGAATTAAGCACTTGACACTTGATCTGGAGAAGCTGCTGTATTGCCCCCCTCCACCCCCACCCCCTTGTCACTGTTGATACCCTCACGAGACCCCTCTCAGCGCTGAGGTTAAAGGTCACCTTGAGAGGGGGCTGAATCTCTGGGGACATCAGTGGAAGAACAAAGGGTGGGTCATGTGACTGGAAGTGAAGCGTCTTTTTTCTTTTGTGCACCACATCTGCGGCAGAGGTCCCGAACAGAGCTGCACACTGCACGAGCACAATACAGAGACACTGTGTTGTTTTCTGTGTGTGTGCGTGTGTTTTTGTGTGTGTTTTACACAGGCCTAAATGGCCTCCATTCATTGGTTCTTACTGAAGCGGACTGGGTCTGGACAGGGGAACTGCCCTACTAATTACCATCTGTTATTGCTCCGGTTTGTTCGGCTCTGCAGAGACCTTTGTTTTCATGCCGTGTACCAGGAAGTGTCCGGCCCCATGGTGTACATTGGCGGTGGTGGTAATAGGTAGGGGATTGCATTGAAAAGACCAAGGAGTGCACTCTGGAAGTATACAGCACCATAAACTGTTTTCAGGACTGTTAGAAGCCTGAACAGCCACTGTGATTTATCAGATTTTATATGTGAATATAGTCTGAATGCTATTCATCCAAAATCTTCGAAATCTAGAAAGTGCAGTACGAGCGGATTGGTCCATAATGGGAAACTAATGTGACGCTCACCTTTGTCCTGTTTTACAAGACATCAACATGAAAGACAAGAGTCAAATCTACAGTTCTACCCAAACTCCGTTCTCTCACAACTGGTTTAAGACGTTTTTCTCAAGTTGATTTACACTTGAAAGAGGTTAAATGATTTCACTCTTACCTCAGGCACCTGCCTACAGAGTTAAATCTGCGTGGCTGATGTTACTTTTTTTGCATCTGTACACAAAAGATCTGATGCTGCATTGGGTGATTCTGTCCCTGAATCGTTTAATAGTGTATTTTAAAGGATATTTCAGGTTTATTAAAACTTGGATCTAACCTTTTTAAGACATTTTCCCTTCTTGTTATAATAATACTGTACTCAGCAAAGTAATATATATCAGGATATCAGGAAATATAGTTTATTACTGCAATCAAGTCTTAAAAGACAAGAAACTGGAGCAGTCAGAAGGGCAGATAAGCTGTAAAGACAGTTGATCTGTATACCAAGATGATAGTTTGGGTCATATTTCCACAGTTAGGCCTTTTTATCAATGATTTCTCTTTTATATACATTTCTCTACATTGGGGGTTTGTTTACAGCCACCCTGTGTGCCGACTGCTTGTGGGTCTGGACCCATCAGGACTCCTTTTTAGCAATGTACAAAGTGTCTCTCTGCAGTCAGCCACAAACTGAAAAAAAGAAACCGGACAAAACAGTAAAAATACACACCCTCCATCTGTCGCTGAAATCGATCATTCAAGCTGTGAATTCCTCGTTGAGTGGTGAGTTTAAGTTAATTACAATGGATGGATGATATCTAAATAAACCTTTCAGTCACACACGTCTCTCCTGTCCGTAATTGCGCACGCCTCGCTTGCTCACTCACACCGGCACGCTCTCTCTCTCTCTCTCTCCCTCTCTCTCTCTCTCCCCTCCTGATGCTGTCAGTGTTTCATACACATTCATCATAACAGCTGTTGTAAACCGCTGAGCTAACAGAGAGACCTTCCTTGTAAAGTGCAACTATTTAGACCTTGTCTTGACTTAATATCTTTTCACAGACACACACAAAGTTTGAGAAAACGCTGTTGTACAAAAACATAAATAGGTTACACTAAATCCTCCGCCTCGATTGGCCAAGATTTCCTGTTCAAGGGGGATACTTACCTGCTGGGCTTCTTGAGGCTGGCAGATAAGGATGTAAACGTTGGTTAGGGTCAATATCTGGGGGGAAATGTGTTTGCTGGCTCCTGAAATTTACTTGGAGATCACTTTGGTCAAGACATAAGTTGTAAACCATTCCATTAACTGCAAAACTGAACAAATATAGATGCTGACTGTGAGAGGAAACCCAGTTATCGACACGCTAACTCCTTTCAGAAAGGAACAGGAATCTAATCCCCAACCTTCTGTCTGTGGCATCTGTGCTCAAACACTGAGACAATACAAGCAAGTCATCTGCCCAAAAGACATAACACACAGTGCCAGATTACACACCCAACAAAAATCTATACATATACAGGAAGTGTAGGGGAGTAATATGACACATGACCCATCTCTTTGTAGCATTTTTTGGCCTGGTTACACATCAGCCTTGGTAGTAGCCCACAGGGGCTGATTAAATGGATAAAATACCAATATTGGACCATAATGCATTTAATGAAATCGTACTCTTTCCCTTGGCACTTCACACATTGGAGCAGCAGTCTCTTGAGAACCAACCCCCCACATCACTGCTGTCCTGTGGTTAATTTCAGCACCAGATGTATGGATTTTGCCAATTTTACACTGTACGTATATGTATGTATATATTACACTCCGGTAAAAAAAATTCCCTTTCCAAGATAGAACAGTCAACCCCCTTTTCTGCAGAGGTGCTGAGGTGTAAAAAACAAACAGCCCCCCCCATTGTTGTGTTGGGGACGTGGGGAAGGATTGGCACTCTGAGAGGAAGGCAGGATTTACCAAAAACGTCACATCAAACACAGCAACAACATGCAAAAAATGGTTCACTGCCATTCATCTCAGCATCGGTGCCACGGTTCTGTCTGTGAGCCAAACTAGCATCAGGGCGCCAAGGGCCAATGCACTTAAGCCAAGGAGAGACGCACATAAACATGTCTATACCGTATCTAGGTTAACTTTGTCTGGCCAATCTGCTCTGGTTTCTCTACCCTTAATCTCCTCCTCTGCCTTAACACGGTGGGAGGTACAGCACATAATACCACAGGATTTCCATTCCTTTGCACAGGGTGTGAACAATGAAGCTGGTAAACAATAATACATGTGAGGAAAAGAACAGTCATTATTTATGGTACCACAGCAGAGAATGAATTTGACCTATTTGTATTTTGTATTTTAAGTTTTTTGGATTGAGGGCCTGGCATTCATGCCAACATTTTCAATTAATTTTACATGTGGTTTTGGCACTCAATACTTCCACAGCTTAAAGCTCTATGTTTCCTTTCTCTTTCTCTTTTAAATGAAAACGAATTTATTCAACCATTGCTGGAAAATTAGACTGAAACATAAAACCAGCTGCAGCCATGGTGAAACCTCCATCATAATGAAGTAACTGATATTTGAAACTTATTAAAAGACCAGATACACAATGAAATGCACATTCTATCTGGCTAAGCAACAGCTAACAATGTTGTTAAAAGTTGTTTAAACTAACTCTTTTTTTTTGTGCCACCCATGCAGATATAACCAACTGAATCACAACACTGACATTGTCAATGGTATCAATGTTTGTACCACCGGTAACATAAATGTTAGGGGTGCTTTCACTACAGAGAAATAAATAGAATCTGAATTTCTTCTTTCTAGTAATTACAACTTTGATAAAAATAAGTTCACAATTCAAAAGAAACAACAGATATATAAGTTGTTTTCTTGACAAACATTCATTTTAATTTCAGTTGGACTATAAAAGCATTGAGGTACTTGCATCCTGCACATTCTGGATATTACAAACACAGATATATAGATTCCATTTTAGACTCAGCCCAACGAGAGAATTGATCCCATACAGAAGGTGCTGCAATGCCAGGATTATACGCATTGATCAGCTCTTAAAGGTGGGGAGGGGGGCTTGCAGGATCCCAGGGAAACCAGTACACTGACCAGCGAAACAGAGAGAGATTAGACAGTAGTGAAAGAGAACATTGATCTCCTGCTGCATCGAAAAGGGCACTCCTGTCCCAATGGGTCCAGGGGATCCATCCCCCTACTCCTGCTCTCATCACTCCTCCTTCACCCTCCTCCACCCTCCTGCTTCTACTCCTTCAATCTGCTCGCTGGACCATGCATGAGTATTGTGTCCTTCTGACCATGTGCTGCTCTCTCGCAGTGAATGAGTCTCAGCGAGTCAAAGGCACCACCCAAAACAGCAGCAGCGGGGAGCCTCGCATTGTACTGCATAGCTGCCTACACTGTAAAGCTACTGTACAACACTCTGGTTTAAGTCATCAACATCAACTGCTGGGTTACTTTCACAATCAAACACCTGCATCAGCACTAAAATACTACGGTGCTTTTGGCGTCTCCTTTGCAGCGTGCTTGTTTTTCCCCCCTCAGAAAACAGCCACATGCAACTACAGTGCGCACACAATTTCTCATCAATTGCACACATGTCAAACTGTGATAAATGAGTCCAGTAGCAACGTAGTGCAGCCGAGGAGTCCCAGCTGCCTCAGCCCAGAACGGGGAAATCGCAGCCAAATGACAGCCAGCACAGCATGCTCCTCTAACCCCCAGTCAGGGGGCAAAGACACATTCACCTCAGGGACAGCAGTAAATATGTTACTACACTATACAGTAACAAGATGGCTCCAATGCATCAACACTCTGCCACATGCATATCTGCAAGAAAAGAGCCTCAGGGAAGAAACTATTGTTTTAAATGAAGATTCTTCTATTTTGGGGGGATGTTTGATGAAATCAAGAACAGACAACAACACAATAAATGCAACAAATCAGTCAAGAACACTTTGAGCAAGTTTACCAGCTTTCCTGCACCCTGTGCATAAACATTTACATATTAATATTTCATCAAGACTGCAGGAGTAGTAGTGGCTGGAACATCCATACTGCCGCTCAGCATCTCCTGGAGCCCCTCTACGAACCACAGCAGGGAGGTGGTGAAAGAGTAAAGAGGGTGGACCGTACCTGTTTGCCAGATGTATAGGGGTTTAGTTTCCACTGCGGTTTGTGCATCCAGTTCCCAGATGGAGAGAAAGAGCAGCGCTGTCCTCCAGAGAGAAGGCAACGGTACCCCTCTTGAGATCCCCAGCATCCCCACGGCTCTGCTGGCCAGCCCCATAGCACAGCAAGTACTGTAGTTCCCAATGCAGTGAAGAGGAAAAAAAGAAAGCCTGGCCACGAGGTAGAGAGCTGGACTCAAGTGTGTGTGCTTTCTGCTTCTGCTTTGTCCACACCAGTGTGTTCAGGAAGAAGTAATCCCAGGCAGACGGGGATGAGGTCTCCTCTCGCTCTCCTCGTCCTCTCTGTTTCTCTCTCTGTCTTGGATCCCTAATAAGAGAGAACAAGGTCTGGCAGTAATAAAACAGGGAACAATAGATCCCTAAACCCAGCCTGCTGCTGTATGCCGGGTTGATGCAGCGCCTCCCTCCCTCTCTCTCTCTCTCTCTCTTACACACACAGACACATGCACAAACACCCACCCTCTCTCCCCTCCCTCCCTCCCTCTCACTTGTCTCTCTTCCCCTTTTCAAAGGGCTCAGTGAAGCTGCACACTGATTGAAGTAGGCAGCTGGATCCGGCAGGTGGAGGTGTGTTTGTGTATTTGTTGTTAAAATGAACATCAAGTGGCTTAAAATAGATAAAAACTACTAACAAAAACTTAGATCCTCAATTGAGGAAGAAGCTTTTGTCTCCAGAGTTTTGCATGTTAAACCAGAATAATCTCCTTCAAATTTAACTTCTTTGACAAAACTCTCTATTATGTTCAAATCTTAGGTTAGCAACTGTAAAAAGTGTCATGGTGAACAATAAGATATAGTTTTTTACGGAGTAAAACAGGGAAAGACAAATCTTAAGGGCACTTTTTAAACAGAGCACGTCTAGACCTACTCTTTATTATATTATTTACAGAGACCGAACAATTCCCACCATGAGCCAGTGACACAGGCAAAGAAGAACTGAACTTTTATTAGGCAGATACCTCGAGCAGAACCCAGGCTCATGGTAATAATGTGAGAGCAGGAGGAAAGAGAACATATAATATCACAATGCAAATTCAACATGGAGATTTAAAGTAAAGGTAATGTAGTAATAATATCAATATTAATACATATAATAATAGTAATTTAGTATTCATGACATCAATAATAATATAAGAATAATTGTAGCAGCGGATGTTGAACAGGAACATGGGGGCAGTAGTTGGCTTGCAATCCAGACCATCCAGACTCTACAGCTTTGGGGGCAGAAAGAAAACCAACCCAGTGTCATTCTCAGTGGCAAGCTTCAAAATATAATGCAGTAGGTTCCCCTCTAGTGTCCTTTCTGGATGCAGCCGCTTTAAAAGAGCTAGAAAGTCCACATGTGGAGGTGAAGTGGGTTGGGTGGATGTATGGGACAAACACACAACTTTAACCCAGAAGACTGCTGTTCGAGTCCTGTGTGGACTGTGTCCATGTGAGCCGGATGGCTGAATATTTATTATTGCTAACTTGACCAAACACAGCATATATATTGTCTGCTTACTTGATCGTGGAGTCCTGCACTTCCTGAAATGACACGAGAGGGGTTTCGTGTTGGAGAATAATTTATTAAACTGATTAAAATGGAAAAACTCATAGCATCAATAATCGCCAATGGAATAAGCCCACATTTCACATTAAGCAATAGGCAAGATTTCCTCTCTCTCCACTGTTATTCTTACAATTAATTAAACCCCTAGAATCCGTCATTCACGAAGACGCCCAAACCACTGGAATCCCCACCCCCCAATACAAACCATGAAGCCAGTTTATATGCCGACAATTTATTATTATGTATGCAAAAATCTTCAACATCTCTACCCGCAGTGTGAATATAAATATTCTCCTCCATCTCTCATCTCCATTATTTCATTAATGATCCAAATCCACAATCCTCCTACCAAAGGCACACTAGAGGAAGGCTACAACTCCAAAATAATCCTTCAACATCCCAACTAGTAACTTTTCATATTTGGGCATCAATATTTCTTCTAATCTTCCAACTTTACCTCCATCAATAAATCTAACAAAGATCAGTTAAACTGCTGGAATAATTTACCTCTCCCATGTCCAACCAAAAATCAAATGCTTTTCCAGAAGAATTTAGTGATTAGTGAGTTTAGTGTACTGAACAAACACCTAGAATCAAACTCACAAGACTAGAGAAAAGCAAACAGCTTGGAGGTTTAAATGCCCCAAATTCCATCCATCATTATTTGACTAATCATGCGATACATCATGAAATTGATTAACTTAAATGATCATCAAGACCCATGGCTAGAAATGATCACAATGCAACTCTCCATCAAAGATTTACCATTTTTTTCAGCAACAATAAAAAAAACATAACTGCCACAAGGACACAATCATTGCCACAACTCTGGAAGCTTGGTGTAAAATCAGTAAGATCACCAGTCACACACTCTCTCTGTGTACTTGCACCGCAACAAGCCAGCCCTCACTATAAGCTTTATCAAAGAAGAATACTCTTTATTTTGGAGAGGGTGTGTGCCTCCCTGTGGATTCCATGGGGTTCTGTCCTTGCAAGCAAACAAAAGAAAGCTAACATTTTTAGATGAAAATGTATTGACTTCCTTCCCCATTGGCCATATTTCGCTGACATCAATTGCTGATACCAAACAGAACTTTGTAAAGCACAAGACAACAAGGAGGAATGTTAACATTCTTACCAACCCTCCCAATTTTCCCTGGGGACTCACATTTTTCATTGCCCCCTCAGGCTCACTATTCCCCCGTGTTTCTCCTGATTTTTGATTAATGGTCGCAACTTTTGTTGTTTTCATTAACATCACCTGATTCTGACACTTTAAAGTGCCTATAAGCCCAGCAGCTCTACTCTTTCTACTCTTTCCACCTGGATATAGCGGATAAACCCCTAAAACCTGCCTGGGTTTCCGAAATGCTCCCTAACAAATCTTTGGGGTCTCAGTGTTGGCAAGTATGAACGGTAATATTCCAATTATAAATTACTCATTTTACACATATGACTAAAATATATTCTTTGCACAATGTTTGAGTTTTTTTCAAAATCATCAGGGACAAGTTAATCAGTGCATTTGCTCTGTCCAAGTGGTGTTTGACTAGTGTTTTACCGGGAACAATTTCTTGAAGTGGGGTCCTACCAGTCAATGCCAGCTCTAGCTCCTTCCCCCGAGCAAAATAATTTGTACCTGCATATGAGAGGACTCGGCTCTATATCTAATAATACTCTAACAAGTGTAGAAGCCCCCATTCCCCTGGACTCTTTCTAAGGTTTTATATTTATTTCATGGCTTTCTGTCATTCCAAATATACCTGGCTATGACTTTGTCCTATTCCATGAACTGTTGGCTTGTCACTTCCAGGAGCATCAGTTGAAAAAGATGGCAAAATATTCTGATATATATTATATATATATATATATATATATATATATATATATATATATATATATATATATATATTTTTTTTTTTTTTTTGTTGAGATTGAAATCTCTTTTCCAGAGACCAGGCCAACAGCACACCAGTTACAATTGCAACAGAAATACAGCATAGTCAGAACAAACAAACAAGCATCACACATAAAGGAAAGGAGCAGGTCACATGTGGCAGTTACATTTTTGACTTACATGGCATTTTTACATGGCCTTTAAATTCATTTAATGGGACTAGATCATGTAGATGTAGCAAGTTGTGCCAATTATTCCAAAACCAGGGAGCAAAGTAAGAGAAGGATTTTCTCCCAGCTCAGTAAAAACCCTTGGAACCTGGTAAGAGAGCCACCAGGTGGAACGGAGATGAAAACTGCTGGAATTCTGCTTAAGGAGATTACTTAAATATGCCCGCAGTTTACCCAACATAGCCTTATATAGACAAATATGCAAATGAAGTTGTCCACGTAGACTAGTGAACGGCTAGCCTGCCAGTTCATAAAGCGTATAATGATGAGTACGGGAATCAGAGTTAGCTAAAAAGCGCAGAGGACTTTGGTACACAGAATCTAAAAGGAGAGTACTAGAGGCAGCATGCATGTAGACAACATCACCATAGTCCAAAACATTTAAAAAGGTAGCCTGCACAAGTTTTTTTCTTGCTATCGTGTTAAAACAAGCCTTATTTCTAAAGTAAAACCCCAGCCTTGGTTTCAGCTGTTTTACAAGCTTTTCAACATGTACTTTGAAAGAAAGTTTGTCGTCCAGCCTAAATACTTATAGGATGAAACATTTTCAATTAAGTCCCCATTTAGTGTGTTAATAGTTATATTATCAGTAGGGCTGGTCCGAATACCATTTTTTGAGCTTCGAAGCTTTGTTAGTAATGAATATCAAATATTCGAAGCTTCGGAAAAAATCAATTTGTATAATTTATATTTAAATTTTCGAAGCTGCACAATCTCTTTAGGCTGCCTGTCCGTTTGTGTTAAAAAGGCCATCTGTTGCTGGGAGGCTGTAGGGCATGAATATACAGTCACTGGCCAGTAGGGGGCTCACACGCTCTATTCTGCCTAGCAACACGAAAAGTGGAAGGCCAGTTTGTCTGCAGCACGGAGAATACGTGGAAACTTCACACCGCTGTTCGGTGTTAGTCTTGGTTCGGGAGTGATTTGTGCGTTCATAAAACCGTAAGTTTCTGTTTTGTTGCTGTATTTACTTAGCCTGTTTCTTGGGCATTTTTTAAGTCATGTATAATCTGTAGCAGACAAGCGAATGAGAAGTGTTATTTGCCATCATTGCAGTAGAAAGTACGTACATACGATAGGATTACACAGACTTTCTTTTGTCTTTATTGGTTAGTGTCACTGTTTATTGACACTGGACACAGGTTAGAACTGTTTAGCCATAATATACTTCAAAGGACATTGTGGGAAGTACAGAAGTAGATTTTATGCTTTAAAGATAATTATTATTATTTACATATTATTTGTATTCTGTTTATGGTTTCAGAAACCGCAAATCTCCTCAATGCCAATAGATAAGACTGTATGCACCTTAAGGAGAAAATAAAGGAAACGCTCATTGCAACAAAGCCTGGTTGTTGGAGCCGCTCTCTGTAAAGGCAAACCCAGAGTCCTGACCCGACTCTTCACAGCGATTTGAATTATCCACCACAACACATGCACTATTTTTCAGTTTGCATTTTGATTATTTCCAGAAACCGTTCATCCAAACGGTTTGGGGCACGAGACGTGACGTCGCAGTAAAATCTCAAAGTCTCCTATATTTCGCAATAGATTGATTTAGATTGATAATAAGGGTAAAAAACACGTAAAAGGGACAATCCGTTTTGTTTCTATTATTCTATTTTCCACAATGCAGCTTAACCCAAAATACAAGCTCAGGCATGCACTTCTGTCTGTCCATACAAACTCTGCTGTTCTGCGCTCTTTTGAATACTCCCGTTGCCGGAACACATTCAGTAGTCCAAGAAGTAATATATATTTATTAAGTAACTATAACGAAGTTATATCTTAAGTATTATTTCACCAGATTTTATAGTGTAAAACATATTATGTGCATGGTGTGCAAAAAAAACAAACAAAAAAAAACAATATCGAATGTCACATTTTCAAATCGAATACCAACCCACCGAACGAATATTCGAATATTCTAGTCCAGCCCTAATTATCAGGGAATTGGGAACGAGCCCTTGAAAAAGTCATAAATTTGGTTTTCTTAGTATTTAGCACTAACTTGAGGACATTTAGTGAGACTTGACGGTGTTGAAAGGCTAACTGAAGGTAATTTATGCCTGGTTCAATGAAGGGGCAACTGAATATATCACAGTATCATCCACATAAAGGCACAGTTTAGCAGTTTGCACAGCCTTTCCAATATTATTTATGAATATAGATAATAAAATAGGGGCTAAAATCGAACCTTGAGGAACACCCTTGGAAATCTCTATGAAGCTAAGTCTGATTTAAGACCATCTAAAGCATCAAGAGCTCATGATCAACAGAGTCAAATGCTTTGGACAGATCCACAAATAAGGCAGTGCAGTGTTGTTTTTTGTCCAAGGCATTTATAATGTAATTTAAAAGCAACAAAGTTGCTGCAACAGTGCTGTGTCCAGCTCTAAAACCTGACTGTACATCAGTGAGAATGTTGTGCTCTGCCTAGTATTCTTTTAATTGACAGTTTACTTGAGCTTCCAAATTTTTTGGCAAGAATAGAGAGTTTGGAAATTGGCCTATGATTGTGAAGATCTGAGGAGTCGCCACCATTTTAGCAAGGAAAGCACACAGGCTGCTTTCCATAATTTGGGGATTAACATGTGTCTGCAGACTACAATTAAAATGTATGCTATAAAATAGATAGATAGATAGATAGATAGATAGATAGATAGATAGATAGATAGATATTCAGTTGCAGGAAAAAGTGAATCCTTTACCTGGATTTCTGCAAAAAGTGGTCATAAAATCTGATCTTCATCTAAGTCAGAACAATAGACAAACACATCCTGTTTAGACAATACCACACAATTAGATGTTTTCATTTTTTATATACACATGAATGTGTAACAACAATATTGCCAAAGCATCATACAAACTACATAAGAACAATCAACCACATACATTTCATTAAACATGTAATTAAAGCATAAAGTAATCAAAGTGTATGTGTGTTTGTGTTGAAAAAAAAATGAATTCAAAAATATAAAATAAAGAAATAAAACAAGCGTGTGTGTATGTGTTAAAAAATAAAAATATATTTTAAAAAATTAAATAAAATAAATAAATGTTTGCAAAGTGTTTTTGTCTTAGTGTTTTATATTTGGGGCATGAGGTTAGAAAGTGCAGCTCTGTCTCTACCTTTCCCCTGTCACACTGGGATTCTCGTCATCCTGGATAAACTCCTGGAATACTCCACTCACTCCCAGCCATCATTTGCCGTGTAGTCCTGCATGTCGGAACAAATGATGTGGAGTAGTGTGCCTCTAAACTGACAAAAATGGACTTTACCGAACTTTTTTATTTCTTGAACAGTTGTAGAAAGTCCATTTTTATTTCTGGCCATATCCCCACGCTTCGTCATGGAACGGAACGGTTTAATAACAGACTCCTTTAACTCCATTCCTGGCTCCAGTCTGCTTGCAAAACTCACGGTTCGAGCTTTAGTGCACAATTTTAATTTATTCTCCAATCATTCCTCATACTTCAAAACTGATGGGGTTCACCCTAGTAGATTGGGAAGTTACATGCTGGCTACTAACACCCAGTACTCTGTACAATGCACCCCACATGTCTGAGTATTTACCCCACAAACCACTTCCACAGAAGCTACCACTCACTCTATGTCCACAGCGGCACAGACGAGCACCGTTTCCATCGTTGTCTCCTCCTCTTTGACTTTGACAAGCATAAACAGGCATCACTCTCCAAGTCCCATAGTGACTGTGTCTGTTCCCCGGCCACTCACCATACTCAAATCATAAGAATTAAGTGTGGGTTATTAAATGTCAGATCCCTCCCTTCGAAAGCTAAATTAGTTACTGTAGCAAACTAATATCAGATCACAATATTAATTTGTTCTGTTTGACTGGATGGGACATGATGATGTGTAAGCCTAAATAAATCCAACACTCCCAGTCATAGTAAGAAGAAGAAGAAGAAGATACTTTTATTGTCACATACACATACAAGTTGCAAAATTCATTCTCTGCACTTTAATCCGTCCCTCAAGGAAGCAGTGGGCAACCGCTGTGCAGCGCCCTCGGACCAACTCCAGGTTTTTATCAGTGCCCGGTCAATTGCACTGACTGAAGAACCTTGCATGTTTTTAATACGCACATACCTCGAGGCACTGGCAGAGGAGGTGAATTGGCAGCTATTTTTGATTCAGGCCTTTAGGTCAGGTCAAAACCCAAACCAAAATATGATTCTTTTGAAAGCCTTGTTCTTAGTCTTTCAAACCAGTCCTGGAGAACTATCGAGCAGATTTTATTAGTTGTAGTGTGTCATGCTCCCGGTCCACACTCTGAGTTTTTATACGAATTTGCAGCATTTTTTTCAGACCAAGTCCTTAAAATGGATAAAATAATCATTGTAGGTGATATTCATGTGAATGTCAAGAATGACAGCCTCAGCAGTTTATTTCACTGCTTGATATGGTTGGCTTCTGTCCATGATCAAACCATGATGTTTTCCTAACCTTTATCAAGTAGTTTTGTTGCCTAAACCCAGCCAAGTAGTTTTTGTACCTAAACCTAACCAAACTGCAACATTTCACGAATTTAATAATGTGCCGTTTCAAAATGGCAATGTTTGGAAACGCTAACGCTAGCGTTTTTATTGTTGTTAACTTTACCAAATGTTCTGTATGTAATGTGTTGGTTCTTAAACCACTTTTTAAAAAGACTGCTGGGGTTTTAAACAGCTACAGACCACTGTCCAACCTTCCCTTCATATACAAGAAAGCAGTGACAAATCAACTGAATTTTTGCATAACAACAACTTATTTGAAAATTTCAGTCAGGTATGCATCATAGTACAGAGACAGCAATGGTAAAAAGATAATGATCTGTTAACTGCATCAGATATGGGACTAGTCTCTGTATTGGTCTTGTTAGATCTAAGTGAGGCATTTGATACAATTCATCAGCATATCCTGTTACAGAGACTTGAACACTTCATTGCCATTAAAGGAACTGCTTTAAGCTGGTTTAAATCTTACTTATCAGATCGCTCTGGGTTTGACATGTAAACGCTGAGTTCTCTATGCAAAGTCACCCATGAAGATCAGCAAGGTTCTGTACTTTGACCTCTTTTATTCACCTTATATATGCTTCTGCTATGTAATATCATCAGGAACCACAGTATAAATTTTCATTGTTATGCAGATGATGCTCAGTTATTAACTTTCGTCAGACCTTCAAACATGCATCCAGGATGGATGGCTGGATACCTTATAATTTCTTGATGTTGAACTCAAGATAACTATAAGATAACTGTTGAGGTTATATTACTTGGACCCTTGCATACTATTAGTAATTTTGCATTTCACTGTAATGTTAGTATGAAAAATTAATTTGAAGGTAAATAACTGAATGATTTTTTTTTACAAAGTGACAGTATACATGTGTATACATGTATAAATATATATTTGTATGAACATACAGTATCTTCCATTTCAATCATTTATTTATGCAGTTATTGGCATGTGTACACTCCTCCTGCTGCCAGACCTGACCACTTCAACACCCCAGACCCTCCCTGCAATCCGCACAACCTCACCAATCCCCCCAGGCCCCTCCAGTCATTTCACAGCTATTAGCTTAATAAAGGGACATTTCACCTGCTGCTCAATGTGGACCCCTTGACAAATTAGCCCAGCACTGGCCAGGGTGGCCCCTCTATCCCATACTACCCAGCTGGCATGATGTTTCGCTTCGACACCCATGCTAGCCAGAATCAAATACACACACTGTGAATGGCCACAGAGTGCATACATGTTCTAAAATAACAGGATACAATAACATAATATATACAAAAATGAAGATTGTATTTGAAATTAATTAATTTTTAATTATTTTTAAAATGTCACAGTTCAGTGAATTGCTTTTCTGCTGAAGTTGTACTTGAATCTGTGTTTGTTTCTATCCAGCTTCATCAGAGGTTTAATGATCACCTATGCTTCTGCATGGCTGTGTGGTACCTTTTCTGGCAGACGGCCACTTCCCACAATCCCCTCTGCCATTCTAGACCATGTACATATTTGGTATGACAGACTGTGCAGCATGGACAGGTGTTTGCATGGGTCACTGGTGCATCTCAAGTAGGCTACAAGATGGAACTAGGAGAAAGCAAGTAGGAGTCAGAGCAAGTCTGAAGGAGGGCTTATCAGGTCTTGGAGGGCCTTGAATCTGACCCTGAATCTCCAGCGTCTGAGCTGCACAGCAGGTCACTAACAGCTCTGCATAATGGTTGTAAAACAGTTTATAATGTTATAATGTATTACAGTAATAATAGATGAGACTTCAATGAGCCATGTGAGGAAGTAGAGTATGATATAGTATTGTATACAGTATTGTACAGTACATGGACCACGGAACGCATTTAAAATTGGTTTGGCCCATCAAGCAATATTTGCAACACCACCTCCCAACACGCGCGTACACACAAACGCACACATCCCTTGATCACATCTGATTTGCTTCACATGACACAAGCCAATCAATTAAACCGCTGATGAATGTGGCTGCCATAGAAGTTATAATTGAAAATCGGCTCTAGAAATTTAATTTTTTTTTTGACGTTCAAGCACAAACGCCCAGGGTTTATTTCCGCTTGCCGTTTATGCTGAATGAAGTCCCTGGCTATCTTCAAAGCATTCCCTGTGTGTGGGGGTGCACATCAAGCTATTTAGTCTTCTCTGTGTCCTGGGTCTGGGTCAGTGACAGCGACATAACAATCAGAGTGGCCAGTGTCAGCTGGAGACTAAATTGCTGGCTGAATGAGACCAGACACAGTGTGGCACGGGGCAGTAGCTTTACATCCAGGGCTCTTGCTGTCTGCTGCTAGCTGGTCTACCTAGCGGCAGACCAGCTAGGTAGAGCAGCAGGGCTTTCTTCTGAAGCTGCAGTTCCTATAATTTTCACTGGCATTTTGGGTGTTTCATTGTCCGTAGAATTTTAAAACTAACGAAGCTAACAAAGTAGCAGTCATAAGCAGCCAGGTGGCTACCATTTGTGTGGGGAAAGTTTTGTTTATATCACATGACACAGTCAGCCAATACATTTTTAGATAGAATAATTTATTGCTTTCTCATTGGAGGATGATGCTGCTGCCATGACTACTGCGCATAATAAATGATGCGGCTGCCATGGCTACTGCACATTTAAATAAGTAGCTTTCGAAGAATTTTAATTAATTTATATATTTTATGTAATATTGTATATATGTGTGTCACCCCCTGGCTCGTCCTGGGCCAGAAAACCTCTTCTTCCTGGTAAGCAAACCTCCTACTGACATTTGCAACACAATTCAGTCCAGTGCAGTTCATAAACAGAAAAAAAATCCACCTCATTATTTCTCCTCCTGACAAAGATTTTAGAAACACAAGTTTACCATGGGTTGGGGTAAGCTAGTTTACCCCTCCTCCATTGACCAACAAACACCAACAGCTCTGACACACTAATAGATTTCCCAGAGGTTGGTTTGGTTGGTTTCACACTTGCAGTTTTTTGTGGGGGTTGTGATTGGATTATTGAACGACTATGAGTGGTAACTGTGGGAAACCTGAATTGTGAATGAATTGCATCTGTCTTCTCACACAGGATTAGTGTTTCTAGACACCTTTCGACTAGGAATCATTACTGTAAATCCTAAAATAGTGGCTTTTCTTGAACATGGCAGTAATTCTGTAATTGTGTGCAGGGTGTTTAGGTCCTACTTCAACTTCAAGCATTGGTGAGAAATGTCAAGATATAGTTACTCAGATTCTGTACTCGGGTTCAGTTTGGGGGACTTGCACTACATTTATTTGTTTGAAACCAGTAGTAGTTATCTTGCAGATTCAGATTTTAATAAAATATTATAAACAGATAAACGTGATATATAATTATAGATTGATCTGCCCGTCCAGTATCACGGCTTGTGTTAGAAATTATTAATTAATAGAATTATCATTGTTATTATTACTATTATTTATTAATTAATAATAGAACTTGTGTTAAATTCACCTCAGGGCACCACTCTTATAGAAGAGAAAATATATAGTTAATAGTTAATATATAGTTAATAATTAATAAATATATTAATTAATGTAGTCTCATAAAATATGTTAAACTCTCAATTTCAAAATTAAATGAATAACCAAAATTACTATCCATAAATAGTAGACTGAAGGATTTGGAGAGCTACACAGAAGGTTGGAGATATTTTCATTCTTATACAGTGAAGCTTTATTTTTTCTCTGTGTGTGTGTGTCATGTACAGTCGACAACAGCATATTACAATAGACTAAATTGTAGTACCATATAGTATACAATAATACAGTATAATAGATTATACTAAACTACAGTGTACGTACAGGGTAACTTTGGTATGTTTCAACCTGGGCCCTATTTTCCCATGTTTTTGTGTTTTTATGTGACTAATCGGGTCGATATTTTTTTTTAATTGGTCCAGTACAAAATATTATATACATTTACATGTATTTATTAACAAAACATGTCTATAGTCTTTACCTGTCATGAGAGGTACAGCACAAAGAATTCAGATGGTGAACAGCATTTGAAAATGTAATATCATCTTGATTGAGCTATGATTTTCAAAGGCACACGTGTGAAATCAGCCATTGCATAGGAGAATGTTATGTCCTATTTATTCAATATTTCAGTGATTCTCTATTTTTGAATCAAGAGCTACCATATGCTCACTAAGAGTTACTACCATGGCCACTGAATGAGCACCATGGGTATTTAAAGATCCACAATGAGTATGTCATTGAGTATTCTAGAGCACTGCATGGAAGGGAATAGAAGCGTGTGAAAGTGTAAGAGAGATGTCACAGGTCTCCATAGAGACGAATCAGGTGATGATGAGGGAGAGAGAGCTATGGAGGCCATCCAGGGCAGAGATCTATGTGTAAAAAAAGCAAAGGAGGGGCTTGTGCATTTGAATAGTCGGGCTGCATAAGTAGAGCAGATCAAAGCAGAGGCAGAATAATGATGACACCAGTACATGCTCACACTCCTCTCTGATGGTTGCTGATCAACAGGCACAGTAATGCACATCACAGCTAATGCAAAACTAGCAGAACGCATTAATTCCATTGTTTCAAACACTCAGCCCTACCAGCTATGTGCATTGTGCTAGGAACTGAACATCACAGTGAGCCATATAATAAAAGCCTCCAGGCACTCAGAGGCTGACGGCAGCACATATAAGACTTCTTACCGTCTCCATTAGTAGAGCATCATCGTTACCCGGAGCTGTTTCCATATCATGAGGCTACACGTGATAAGAGGATGGTTGCATTTCTTTCTCTTCAGTTATAATGTTTTGGACCCAATCTGAGACAAACTCGTGGGAACTACCCAAAGCAATGCGCATAAATTAATTTTATAAATTAGAGAGACCTGATCTGAAAGGAACTGAGGACATTATCGCCAAACTGGCCCATTACAGGTCCCAGGGGCAAAAATGAGCTGGGGGCCCTTAGTAGTTAGTTTGTGGTGGCCTAACTTCAAAAATGTATATATAACATATGTGCGTGAAAGAAAGGCTAGAGCGAGATTTAGGCTCAAGGTTCTTCGACGAGACAGGGCCTCAAGATTAGCTTGAAATGCAAGTTTCCCGTTAAATCCCCAGTCTTTTCTGCTTATGTGTATATTAATAAATTAACAAAAAATTAACTCCTTACCACAATGGTCCTGCACAAGCTGCTTCGTGGCAGTTGCCTTCTTTGCCTATTTGGTCATTCAGCCATGAGGGGCAGTCAGACCTAATCTGAATAGACCTGTGGATGATTAGACACTATCGAAATATTGGCTGACCTGAACAGACACAAACACAGAGAGAGAACACCAACGCTGGCAGCAGCACAATGCTCCACAAATTCAAAAGCAGAAATGCATGCCACCGTTGCTGCACTTCACACTTTTCAAAAAACACTTTTCTCTCCTATGATGATGATGGTGGTGATGATGACGGGGCTTTAGGGCCAAGCCAAGCACATCCAATTTAAATATGCAAATGTTCTTGCAGGGAGCATGATGGAGAAACAAGGTGGCAATGAGGGAGAACAGAGAACAAAACGGGTTGTAATGTAATCAAATGTTTACCATTGTTGGCTTGCACAATTGAAAAATCAGTTATCGCAGAAGTTGTGGGGAATGGGAACATGCCTCTTGTCATGTCTCCAGAGAGAAAAAAATTAAGTCTAAAGTAAAATGTGAACTGACGTGTGTGCTATAAAAAGGTTATTTTATTTTTATGAAATGAGAAGAAATAGCAGTAATGGGAGCCACAAACACACAAACAACAAGCTTGTTGTAAAGCAGCTCATGTCATTCGTGCATTCACAGGGACGTCCCTGTTTGAGTTAAAGCAAGCAGCTGTACCTCTGCTCCTCCTCTGAAGTCAAGCAGATCCATGAAATGGTGTGCAGGCTGCAGATATGAGCAACAGCACTGGTGTTAATATTTAAATCTGTCAGAGGGCATGTAATGCGGAACTGCTAAGCTCTCAGGAGCTTGTTTTGACCCCTTACCCAATCAGGAACAAAGAGACCCAACAGTAATCCAAGCAGCTCATATCAGTCAAAGCAAATCATCCCTGAAATGAGTTGAGCCGGGCAGAGGCCATAACTGCAACCGGCCTTTAGCCTCATCCCCAACTCTCTATTGTCTTCTGCTCCATTGGCTCAGAGCCGGTAACCAGATTGGTGAAACAAAGCGGGGAGGGGGGCTTTTAGCCCAGAAAAAGACCCACTTCAGGCTGTCTGCTGGTACACCCCAAAAGGAGGATTTAACTGGGTTACTATCAACAAGAGCAACCTGCTGGGAATAACGCAAACAAACGTGAGGTCATAGTGAAATAGCTGGGCCTGACTATCTGACAACCTGACAACCCCCCCACTGACTGCAGCTACAGAAATGGATTTCCCTCTGGTCTCATGACACACTGATTTTTAAAGGAGTGATTCAGTTTATTTTTTAAGTTACCATTTACATGCTAAAAACTCAGTCTTTCTCCCAGAAACATGAGGAACAGATGCATATGAAATAAAAAACAGGGCCCTCACCAGGATTTTAGAAAACTGACTGCCAATGTCGGTGTTATATATCCCTTCGCTCTCTTGCTTTGTGGCGTGGCTGGCTCGTCTTCTGGCTGCAGGCCCGTACAGCATGACCACGGCTTCGCTTATACTGGGGCTTCTTTTACAGTTTTCCTTCATTGCTTAAACACTATAACAAGGCTTTTGAATTCAAATTTCAAAACCATAACTCAATTTTTCAAAAAGCACACAGATTTTCCTAAACTCTACAAACAAATCCCTTCATTTCTCATTGCCATGTGCTCATTGAGAAAGCATTAACACTCAAT
>JALXJV020000018.1:81145-124162 GCA_024633595.2 Lepomis macrochirus
ATTATTAAGAAGGAGGTGGAGGAGGTAGGAGGGATGAGGGATAGGTGGAGAAGGATGTAGAGAACAACAAATCTCATTGTTAATCTGATAATTTGAAGTTTGGTGTGTGGAGGAATAAAAAATGTGTGCAAATATATAAATTTATTATTACTTTTGTGTCCATCATGTGAAAATGTTTTTGAGGTGAGGGACCACAAGCAAAAATACTTTTAACCAGTTTTGTAGTCCATCCATCCATCGTCAACCGCTTATCCTGCGTACAGGGTCGCAGGAGGGGCTGGAGCCTATCCCAGCTGACACCGGGCAAAAGGCGGGGTACACCCTGGACAGGTCGCCAGTCCATCACAGGGCCAGTTTTGTAGTATTGTTCTGAATTTATCTCACCAGTGTGTAATATTGTGTTGTAGTGTGTTTTTGAGGGCTTGTGTGTGATGTCTGAGGGCAAAGTTTGTTTCTTTCAGCAAGATTGAATGGTTTTGAGTGGAGAGCTTCATTTTGACCTGAAAATAGGATGTTTGAGGAATTGGATGAGAAGTTGTGGATTTGTGTTTTGAGTTTCAAGAAAAAGAGGCATCATTTCAAGAAATGTGTTTAAGCAATCGAGAAAAACTAACACATTTTATTGTGTTTGAGTGTGAGCAGCCGGCAGTGCACCCTGTCTGCTTTCACTGAGGTGGCCCGCTAAGCAAGTGGTTCAACATCAACCAGCAACCAGCGATTCATAAATGTTTACCTTCAACCATATACAGCCCTAACTGCATGTGATGTGGACAAAGTCCTCTGGCCGGACACGAAGACATGATGCCTGATGACTTTGATTTTGTGGCTGCACAACATTTTTGAGTGTAACAGGCTTTTCAATCAGAGTTTTCTTTGTTCTTTGGGCTTACAGGACTGTATTTTTATGCATGTGCTGAATATATAGATATTCAATACTGTATAACTTGCAGTACTTACAGCATGTTATATATTTACTGTGTAAGTTATGATTACTATACTTTTTTTAAATTGTTTTCTACAAGCAAAAAAAACATTTTCTGTAACTACACGCCCTGGACTCTGTGTTATCATTTTTTTGATGTAGTGTTAAAGAATGCTCTGTAGTGTTATATATATTGATTGGCTGTGTTTTTGTTTTGAAAGCTTTGTTCTTTGATTTTGCCAGAAGAGTCAGGGGTTTTGTGAATGTAGTTTTAAAATTGGGTTTTGTGTTTAAAGTTTTGAGAAAATGGATGAAGGTTTGAAGAAATGTATCTTACCAATTGTGAAAAGCTGTAATATTGATTGAGCCGCAGCTTGGCAGCTCTCACCTGCTCTCACCTGCTCTCCGGCTCTCCAGTATGAATATGTGAGTTTGCATTACTTTTAGTAGTGCAGCTCCCAGTTGGTAATTTTTAGCGTTTTCATGCACTTTGCAGGCGCTTGTAGGCCAGGTGGTGCATTACGGTGGTGACCTGTTCCACATTTCCAGCCTCCACTCTCCAGCAGAGCTGCTGTTCTGTCTCACTGTCTACAGAAATGTCTTCTGACTGATTTGTGGTGTGGCTCTGCAGCTCTGTTTGTTCTCGCTGTTGTTGAGAGTAAACTGAAGTTATGCATCTAGGACACTAGGAATGCTACTGTTTTTTATTAAACCTGTTTATTTTCTTTAGTTTCTGTTTTCTGAGGTTATTTGGATTTACAGATCAGTCCTCGGTGTCTGTCTATTTTTTTTAATTGTATGACGTTCCTTTCAGCTTGTGAATTGATTTGGAAGATTTAGAATTTCTTTTGATTGTTTTTTCTTTTTTGTTTAATTTTCCAGGGTTTCTATTGGTCAGCGGTGTGTGTGTGTGTGTGTGTGTGTGTGTGTGTGTGTGTGTGTGTGTGTGTGTGTGTGTGTGTGTGTATTTAATGTGTATTTGAGAGTCACATTTGACCAATTAGGTGTATTTACCTGGCCTGGTAAACAGTGCAGTGCTGAGGCGGCTGGAATGTAACGTTAAATAAGTGATTTCTGTATCAATTGAGTACCAGCCTGTTTGTTGCATGCCTCGCACACAGGTAACACTGAAGCTGTGACCTGTTTGCTCTTGGTGCTTTTTTCCCATTGAGTAAAAGCTGTGGGGCTTACGCAGGAGGCTAGCTGAATCCCCGGTGGTGGTGTCCCTTCAGCCTAGGCCACACTACATTTGCCGGTCGCCAGTTACAATCGATCTGTGGTCGCCAATCGTTATGTGAGAACTACTCAACAATGCATCGAAACAGCTCCCTGACGCATCACTAACACGTTGCAGACAGATATTTAGCATGTCAAATGACATCCACATCCAGCCAATGACAGCAGGCAGCTTCTTTTTCTCTGCAAAACACTTTTTACTCATCTCCAGCTCTCTGTAGCTCAGACAATCCCTGCTACCTGCGTGTGCTAATCCATTCTTTCACCCAGATTCTTTGTCTTTATAACTGCTATATACATAATAACAAACAACAGCTGTTTCGTGTGCAGCTTTGCGTCATTTCCCGTTTCACATTTCACGTGTGTTTCCTGACAAGACATGGTTTGGAGACTAGCCGTCGGGTGACAGCCTCTGTCAGCTCGTGCAGTGTGTGATCCCCTGTCTACCATCAGTCAGGTAGTGTGAACGCCACGACTTCAAGACTCCTGTCACAAGACTGCCAGCTGTGTACTCTGAACAGCATAGCCATCGGCCGATGCTGACATTTTTGTAATCTGCACAACCTTACAGTTTTTTCCAATTGCTAACACAATTTTGCAAACTAGTCTGGTTTTATCAAAACACTTAATACAATTCACAAAACCACACACCCAAACTGCAAAATATCTCATACATCCTGCAAAATGAAGCACTGCAACGGAAACTACACATAGTCTTATCAAAGTCAAACTTTTGCATGAAATGGCACACACTTCATTCATATTACCAGATTTTTGCCTAACCAACTACACACTGTTGGGCATAATGAAAAGCACCCCCATCTTTAGTATCTTTTGCCATAATACTAAAATATCTATCAGATTGTTTACATGCACAGAAATATTTGCAGATACACACACATGCTGTTGAAACTTTTTTTTTTTTCCACTACAGTAAACAAGTCAGTGCAACCTATGCACAGCAGAAATATTTACATGGGACTGAACAAAAATATTCTTACAAAAAACAGTAAACTGAAAAAGAAAATTTCAGAAAAAATATATTACAGTAAAAAAAAAGAGGCAAATAATTAGGCAGCATCTTTCAGGCCACAACGCCTCGTCAACATCACAGGAAATATCTTCCCTTGCCAGACATCGAGGGAAGAAGCGCCTTGAGCGCCTTATCCATCCCTGAAGTGCACCCACATCAATCACATCACATGCCTCTTCCATGGCCTGCACAAGAGGCATGCGCACATAGAGCTGCCGGTCGTATACCTTCCACTGCCATGCCGAAAAGAACTCTTCTATGGGGTTCAGAAATGGTGAGTATGGTGGGAGGTATTGCACGAGAAATGTTGGGTGGTCAGCAAACCAGTTTTGGACTGGAGCTGCACGATGAAAGCTCACGTTGTCCCATACTACAACGTACCAGTTTCTTCGATGCTCTGCATCATTCATACGCTCTGGTGGTATGAGAATGTTGTGAAGTCTGTCCAGAAATGTGAGAATATGGGCTGTGTTGTATGGTCCAAGGTTGGCATGACGGTGGAGGACACCATGCATACTGGAGATGGCAGCGCACATTGTGATGTTCCCACCACGTTGGCCAGGAACATCTATAATGGCTCTGTGACGTTTCTCCCCCTTCTTCTGGTCTTTGCGAGGTTGAACCCAGCCTCATCTATAAAGATGAACTCATGTGGGATTGCATGAGCATCCATTTCCAGTACTCCCTGAAAACAAAGAACAAAAATCAGTCAATATGGTGATATCCAGTACACTGGGAAACAATGTTGCGTGTAGTGTACTGCAGTCAATATAGTACTTATATCCACATATGCTCGTCTGACCTCCTTGTTTCTTTGAGAGTTTCTCTCAAATGGTACCTTATAAAGTTGGTTCATTCTGATTTGGTATCGCTTGAGAATGCGAGCCAATGTGGACAGACTGACTCGTTGAATGTTGTTGAATAAGGTGTTGTCTTGGATGATGTGGCTTTGAATTTCTCGTAATCTGATTTCAATATGTGCCAAAACCACAATGTTTGCAATGCCAGCTCCCTGTGTCCCAGTGAACATTTGGGCCCTTCCTCCACCATGGTGTCGTCTCTCAGTCCTTTAGAAAAATTAAAATAAAAAAAATATATAGGGCTTGGAAAATGCAGCCTTAATATTTTCCCCACAGTAGAGTACATTGTACAGGAAACTTGTACAGTTTATAAATGGCTGATGTCATACACTAAGCAAACAGGTGTCACCCAACTGATAAACTATGACATGGGGTGTACTACATGAAATTTTGGTTACATACCTGTTCTCCAGTCAAAAGGTCCTGAAGAGGTGACAGTAAAACAGCTCAAGTTTGGCTGCACTCTCTGTCCAGCCTCACGCATTGTCAGCCCGTGGTTGATGACATGATCTACTAAGGTTGCTCTGATTTCATTTGAAAGTGTTTGTCTTCTTTGGCCATCAACTCCTCTACCTGCTCTACCCCTACCTCTCACTCTTCCTCCTCCTCTTATTCTCAACCTCCCTCTTCCTCTTCCTGTCTCTGCAACGTCTTCCATTGTTGTTAAAAAAAAAAAAAGGTGCTCACCTATGGTCTTTTCATAGTGCTTACATCCTGATTGAAGTGTTAACACTTAACCATTGAGGTGTTTGGCCAGGTGGCACATGTAATTGGCCTATTAGCTCATGTAGTGTCATTTTGAATGGTAGTGTTTTGAAATGGCAAACATGTGACTTTATGTCAGATTGTTGTGTCTTATGCAGAGAACTGTGTTCAGTGCATTTAAAAAGTGGCATTTTGAAATGCAAAATGTGTGTAAAGCAGAAAATGTATTTAGACTTTTGGAGACTTGAGAAGAAGTGTTGCTCTCTGTGTGTCTGTTTAAATAATTGTGCTGTGCATGTCATTTTAGTGTGTTAGCAATTGGAAAAAAACTGTAATAGATCCCTAAGTGTAGAGCACCCATCATGTCATTTGGATGGTGTGCAGCTGTGTTTTTGTGTGGTGTGTACTGTAGTTTCTGTTCAATTGTCTGGATTCAATACTACCAGTGTAACACCGACCAGTCCGATAGTGATCTGACATTACAGTGCAGACCCCTTTAAATCTGCACTCCTCTCTGCTGCTTTCAGCTGTCATTTCAGTGTGAAGGCACTTGATTCCTCAGAAAAAATGTCTCTTCTGCACTTGTTCTCTGCTCACAGCCTCATCTGCTACTCCAGAACACTGTGCTGCAAACAACACCCTGATTTCCACTTTTCAGTCTAATTCCATCCAATCTACCCACACATGCCTTCAGTCCCCTGTAATGTTTCATATCATCAATGTCCTTCCTCATGGCCAGGACTCACATTTCGGCCTGCTTCCGTGTTCAACGGCACTTTACATTCAAGCCGCTAACCACTCCCTAGCCTCTGCCACCTCAGCTCTCACAGTCACTGAAATACTGGTCATGCTCTCCGGAGGTTTCCAAGTATTTCCTGTGGAAAGGTAACCAAAATTGTCCAAGTGTATGGATCATCTCTAGTCCCCACTAAATGTTTGCATGTCTTCTCACCCTAATTTCTGTTGGTCGGACTTAACTTCTGTTTGGTCGCCAGACCTTATGTTTCTTTTGCCATTTTATTTAGGTTTGTCTTTCAACCCTAATTTCTGTTGGTCTTTTGACCCCTCATTTTGTTGTATACTGACCAGTGAATTGGCTGTTGACCTCATTGTGTTCTGGCATTCAGTTCACATTTTCTCCATGATGGTAAGCTAAGGTCAATGTTATATTGTTTCTTTTTGGGGGGTTTCTATACTACCTAACCACTTCACCATGACACAATGTCTAATTACCATTGAATATTAGCACTTTCATATTCTTTCTCCACATGTCAATAAATGATTTATTCACTCAAATGACAGCTCTCCTGATTGAAATAAAATTGTGGTTGCTGTATGACAGTCCCAGTAGTTGACAGAGATGGCTGGTTTCCTCACACTCAAATCAAAGCATTAAAACAGACTGAAAGAATTGTAAAACAGCATAGCACCTGTTTTACAGGTCACATCACTGATGCTACAGTTTGTGGGTAGTGCAGTCCTCGAGCTACTAGCATTTTCAATAATCTTAGTGTCAGACTGTGTACTCAATTGATTCCTCCTGCAGTGACCTTGTTTACATGATGTAGTGAAGATGGATGAATAGCAAACTACTCGGGTGGAGGTATGAACAGACAGAGTAACCTAAGGTCAACTGGCTGGGTACATGGAATAAGTGCATGCCTCTTTATCACCAGAGAAGACAGTTTTAGGTTTCTGTTGTTGTTGAACCAAAGGTTTGATAGGGTGAATTAGCTGGAGAGCTGGTGAAACAACAACTGAAAGGTGACATTGACTACAAAGCCTTCTGAACATGTGAAAAGGACTGGTTAGAAGGAATGTTTGTGTACTTTGTTGTATTTTAGCCACTGTCAGACTAAAACATGCTCATAAGCACTATAAAACTATGATAGGCAGACTGGCATGGCAGTTACTGAGCACATGCATGCCCCCAGATGATCAATCCTTTCCAGTTATGAGAAGCACAACCTTCAGTGCTCCGATTACCACTGGCAACACTGTTGCTTTTACTCTCCACATCTTTTCTAGCTCCTCTTTCAGCCTGTAGTATTTTTCGTAGCTTCTCATGTTCGTTCTTCTTGATGTTGTTGCTACATTTATCACTGCAGCCATTTTCTGCTGTTTGTTGGTCAACACGATGTCTGGTTGGTTAGCCGTCACTGGTTTGTCAGTCTGGATCTTGAAGTCCCACAGGATCTTAGCTTGGTCATTCTTAACTACCTTACGGAGTTGTCTTCCGTTTTGACTTTGGGACTTCCAGCCCATCACATGGGAGATGTTCCTGTACACTATGCTAGCTAGCTAGAAGAACCACCTTAAATCCATCACAGACCCTCTCCTGGACCCCCTCCAATGTGCCTACAGAGCCAACAGGTCTGTTGACGATGCAGTAAACATGGCCCTTCACTTCATCCTCCAGCACCTGGACTCCCCAGGAACCTATTCCAGAATCCTGTTTGTGGATTCCCTGCTTCAGGACAAGCTCTCTCACCTGAACGTGCCAGACTCCACCTGCAGGTGTATCACAGACTTCCTGAGGGACAGGAAGCAGCACGTGAAACTGGGAAAACATGTCTCTACTCTTCTCTCTGTATAGTAACAGCTGCACCTCTAGTCACTAGTCTGTCAAGCTCCTGATGTTTGCGGATGACACCACCCTCATTGGGCTCATCTCTGGTGGAGATGAGTTCGCCTCAACCATCTGGTGACCTGGTGCAGCCAGTCTGGAGCTCAGTGTCCTGAAGACAGTGGAGATGGTCATGGACTTCAGAAAGAGACCCACACCATCCTTTCCCGTCATCCTGAGTAACTCTTCAGTTGCCACTGTGGACTCCTTCCTCTTCCTGGGCGCCATCATCTCCCAGGACCTCACGTGGGAACTTAACATCAGCGCCCTCACCAAAAAGGCCCAGCAGAGGATGGACTTCCTGCGGCAGCTGAAGAAGTTCAGCCTACCAAAGTCAATGATGGTGCACTTCTACACCACCATCATTGAGTCCATCCTCATCTCCATCATCACCATCTGGTACACTGCTGCTACTGCCAGGGACAAGGGCAGGCTGCAGCAAATCATTCGCTCTGCAGAGAAGGTGATTGGCTGCAATCTTCCATCACTTAAGGACCTGTACGCCTCCAGAACACTGAGGCGAGTAGGAAAGATTGCAGCTGACCCCTCCCACCCCAGACACAAACTGTTTCAGACTCTCACCTCTGGCAAGAGGCTGCGGACCATCAGAAACCTCTCGCCACAGAAACAGCTTCTTCCCATCTGCAGCTAGCCTCACTAACAAGGCCCAGGTCCCCCATTGACACTACCCCTTTCAAATAACACAAATGTCTCTGCACATCTATATTTTACTTCATTTCATATCATGCACAAACCTGCCACATTGCACATATTTGTTGTTAATTGTTAATCATTGTTGTTCTATATTTTTATATTTATGTTCACAATCTTTTCTGTTGCAATACATCTGCACAACACAAACTGGAGTAATGCACGTCTATATACCTGCCACATTGTTCTTTCTCTGCAAATAGTTGTATTATTTTTTTCTATTCTTTAATTATTCTTATACAACTAGCATTTGTTTATCCGTACCATCCATGCTTATATATTTCTATATTTATTTATGTCAACTGTATGTTTCTTTACATGTAGCAGCTTATCACCAAAGGAAATTCCTCGTACGTGTAAAACACTACCTGGCAATAAAGCTCCCTCTGATTCTGATTCTGATAATAAGTAAAGTGATATTATTAATTTGTTGAGGAGAAATAAGTAAAATGTAACTTATTAAATTTTCTGAGTAACTTTCCCAACACTGCATTTCAATCACTGAGAATCATATAAGCTCTGATGACACAGAAACATGTTTTTTCACCAAAATAACCACTAATAACAACTGCCAATGTTCACTCAAGTATCATGGGAATCACATGAGGCAGTGTACACTAACTCATTTTCCTTATCTCATCTTCCACATGCTGGGGTTGGTTGATTGATTGATTTGTAATTGCACAAACAGCCCTGTCACAGCAGCGTGGGTGAAGAGGCCTTTCATCAAGGCCTGCTGCGTGTCTCCTCGACTGCAGCCTTTGCTGAGACACTAATTCAATTCTTTCCAAGCAAATGAATACCATTAGCAGGATGGTTTGCAACTAAACACGTAGCACCGGTGTCCGGTCTTAGATCCCCAGTGGAATTCAGAGTGATGCTATTGTTGTAAAGGCAAAGCTGGGCATGTGACTCACCAGCAGTTGGCTTTCTAATATATCCCAGCACTCCAAAAGACAGGGAAGTGGAAATGAATTAGGCAACAAAACAATATTAGCTTTACAGACATTTTGTGAAAGGCCATATCAAATCAGCAATCTTTGGAAAAATCTATAGTAAAATTGTTTATCTGTTGGTGTTCTGTAATCTACTGACAAGGTGTTATGATGTGTTCAGATACAACAGGCACAGAAATATCTCTGTAGGGAAGCAGGGCACTCTCTAGCAGTGTCGTTGCATTGTTGCCTGCCTTGTACAAGGTGTTGGAAGACATTTCTCTGGCTGCACTGTGGTCTTTCACTGCTACAGTACTACAGTCATATGCCCTAGATCTGACATCTACCTCTGTGACTAATTCAGTGCTCAGTGCTACTGAGCTCCTGACCCAGCTCACTGCTCATTTATGGAGAATGCTTACACCTGATTGGTTGATAAGAGCATTGTTCTGTCTCAGGGTCCATCAAGGTCAATCAGGGCACCAGTAAGTATGCTTTTCGGACTTCAAAACTCTGTATCAGACCAACCCTTCAGAGAGTCAGATGGTGGGCAAACATTTTCAACAGTGAAATTGAGAAATGAAGCTGTAGTCATGAATATTTTTTCTGGCTGTGGAAATATTTATAGAATGCATGTTTTGAGCGGAGATGAGGATTTAACATACTTTGCAGCGGTGCAGTAATGAGACCGAGTCTGTGGAGACCCCAGTGACAGAACTTTAAAGAAACGCTACAAAGTGGCAGCATTAATTACAGTTGACGGGATATTAGCTGTAACGAGGTTGGCGGAACCACGCCGGCTTGTTTTTCATCTTTCCCCCCATGCTTTCTCTACCCCTCCTTTCCCCATCCCCCAACACCAGAAACCCCCACTGCACTCCCCTCGACCCCCCAGGATCTTTGGGGCTCTACCAATGAGAGCTCTACAGCGGCATTCCTTCCCAGAGACAAGAACATCCAGGTTTGGTGCAATCCCTCCCTCTGCCTGTCATGCTGCTTAACACCAATCACATGCTGAGCGCCAAATGATTCCGCATCACAGCGTTACCGAATTGGCAAAGTGCACAATATGTGTGCTTTCATGGTTACTACCCCCTGGGCATGACAACTGCCTGCCTGGTGAAGCCATGCACATAGAAAAAATACCATGTTTATTTCTCATTCTACACAGTTGAAATTTAAAATCCTGCATCTTCAGACATTTGATTCCAATTGAAAGTCAAACCAAGGACGCGTGGTCACCACTGAGACTTGTCTCACACTTCCAATGTTGGACAGCATTGTTGTGCATTATAAAGAGGCTAGGGTGGATATGCAGAGCAACGTGCCTTAGATTTAATGAAATCAGCTCAGCATGATGTCAATATCAGTGTCACAAAATGTCAGCTTGGGGAGCTGAGATTGGATATATTTATATCCTCTTTCAATCCAATTTATCCAAATGATATTTATGTAAACCCAAGCAAATCTACTGATGAAAAAAAAATCCAGGGGCTTTACACTATAAATAAATTTTCATGTCTTCTTTCAAAAGCATAATAGTGACATGGATATCTATGTATGAAACACAGCTGTTATTTCATTACCCATTACTACCTGAACAATAACATAGGGACTTGTCGTTTATAAATAAATGGGTCAACAGATTCTGTGGGGTTTTATATGGGCTCTTAATACCCATTGGACCTAACAGTAAAATGAAAAATCCAGGTCATGAAAAAGAAGAAGTGGCCCAAGTTGTTCATTTCTGGAATTGTACCACACCAGAGACTGCAGGGGGGAGTGTGGTGAAAGAAGATGGAGGGGGTGGGGGGGCAAAATAGGGGCAACCTAACTATCCTACTCACTTGAAGTTTGAGGAGTAACAAGGACCAGTTGTTTTGTAATGAAGGATTCAATTATATTCACTGAAATTTGTACCATAATTTATTTTTTTCCTTTTTTTAAAGAATGTATTATTAACACTTTATCCTGGTTCGGGCAGATTCTTTGTCATTTCATTGCTCTATGCAATGATCATAAAAATACAGGAACTTGAACAGAAATTACAGTTGAAACTTATTTTCAATGTGATTTTCAAATTGATCATAGATATTTATTTTAACAAAATGGAATAAAAAGGTTTTGGGAGATAAATCAGAAATGCTACTTTTGGCTCCAAGCCTCTGAATGGGCTGGCCGGTTTATGTGTATGACAACTGAGATCATGATCGGGTGCCTTAAAGGATGGTAAAGCTAGGATGATTCCAAGGACCCTTGGGCTGACAGGGGCCCTCAGAAATACTATATTAATAAAGACTACACTAATTAGTTAATTAAACACTAATTATCTGAGGTAATTTATTAGGGTCAGGGTCTCTTTTTCCAGAAAGAGGGTTTGTACGTTTCTTTGTAGCTAAAATCAACAAAGTGGCCAGCCATTTCCCACCCCTGAGTACAAACATTTAAAGGTTTAGTCAGCTGGGCACATTATTCAAGAACTGTAGAAACTAGCTGACAGTGTGTCTCAGTGATAGGAATTACAGCTCTTTGAAATCTTATTGCTTCACTCCTTTCCGAGAGATGGTTCTTTCAGCTCCCAAACAGCTCTTCATTTAGTACCACTTCTACTGGTCACTGTCTAAGTTACTGTCTTATTTGTTGCAAGACATTAATAAGTAAGATTCTTCATCTGCAACACATTAAATTGGCTGTCAGACGGGAGCCAGACTTTGTAACGTTCTGCCTCTCGGGCTGAACACCAGAAACAGAGATAAGAACCCAAATGCAGACACTGACACAAAAACCTACAGTGCATGTGAAAAAAAAGTTCAAAAATTCAAACGAGAGAATAATCCACAAGAAATCGAGAAACGTGAAACTAAACAGGAGACTAAACTAGAGATTTGAACTCAAAACACAGAGACTCCTGTAGAGACAAACAACATGCACAATGAACTGGCACCGAGTGAAAGACAGACAACCACTTAAATACACAAGTGAGGGAGAAACTAATTACACCCAGGTGAGGCAACCAAGACAATCAAGGACAGGCAGAGGAAGTAAAACAAGACAATAGACACCAGGGCAGACTATCTACAGATGGTAAAGCTAACTGAAACACACATTTATTCATTTAGCTGATGCTTTTATCCAAAGCAACTTACAATTACTATATATGTCAGAGGTCACACAGGTGGAGCATCTAGGGGTTAAGTGTCTTGCTCAAGGACACAATGGTGGATGGGTCACAGTGGGGGATTGAACCCAGGTCTCTCACAGCAAAGGCAGGTGTCTTATCCATTGCGCCATCAGAACCCCACAGAAGGCACAATGTCCAAAAATGAAACATGAAACACAGACATCTAAGGTAACCAGCTGATTAAAAACCTACAGAACATAGAAACAGTAAGACAAGACTAGAAAACACTGATGAACTCATAAGTAAACCTGACTAATAAATAAATGACCAAAGTAACACATACTACAAAATAGAGCAAACACAAGGGCAGGAAATGAGCACAAATACAAAACACTCCCCAACCAACCCAAACCCGTGACAGACTTGTTCGCAACTAACACATCAGCCAATGACTAGACTGGTACATTCACAGGCATGGGAAACTGTCATAAAACCCCCAAACTACGAGTTTTTCACAATACATATTGGAAACACTGACTGATTAAAAAAAGTCGATGGAGCCACCGTGACGTCACCTTTGGTTTGGGGACTAGCGATTTGAAGACTCAAGTTTGGCTTTTGGCCATTGCCATCTTTTTTTAAAAACCAGAAGTGACCATATTTAGATGAGAGGCTGGCTCTAGCTAGCTTGGTTAGCTAGGTGAATCTGTAACACACATTAACTATGGTATTAACTGGGATGCCAATTGTGGCTGGCAAAAAACAGCCTCACAACAAAATCTACTTAAAGGCAACCCCTTAAGAGTTTCTTTAGTACAACTGACCACTGAATAAGACATATTTTGACGACCAAAATGTGAAAGTTAGCCTTCATGAAGTAAAAGCACACTGTAAAAGGGTCAAAGCTTTTAGACAAAAACACAGAGAGCACCCAAAAACAAGTTAGTAAAGCTAAATGTACACAGACTAGTGGGAACAATTTGCCTCTATCCTGACAGGTTACAGTGGTACTGATCACAAGGTTGCCATGCCCTAAAGCATTCCCGGCTTTATCCTCTGTTTACCTCTAAATGGGACCATAATTTACTAAATGAACATCATGCTGTATTGAAGAAGACCTGAAACTAGCAACTGAAACCATAACCTCATTAGGAAAGTGTTTACTGAGGGAATAAATCAGGTGAAAATTAGGGTCATTTTCTCACAGAGTACAATGCAGTCAGACTTCTTTTTCGCCCCCTGCTGGCCATTACAAAAATGCAGTTTTTAAAGAGTGTGCCTTTATCTGTGCTTGGAGCAATGTAATCATAAGAGCTAAGTCTGATAATAATAAGGAAACCACGTTTACATAATAAACAAAGGCAATCCTTTGTAATCACAGAAATGATTAAATATGCATTGTAGTGGAGCTTGAGATGTGATAAACAATATCTCTCGTACTTCCTCACTGCTAATTTGTTGTTTCACTAGAAGATTGCTTACAAATTGTTTTCTGGTGGGCAGAGATGGGACCAAGTTTTACAAATCACAAGTAAGGCTCAAGTCTTAGCACTCAAGTCAAATGTTCTATAATTTCCTTAATTGAACTAAATGTTCATGTAGGTTATGCTAATTGTTTTGGTCAATATTGAGATCACAATTATTTAATAGGATTACTCATTGACTTAGGAAATATTAATGTACTGAACTTTTAAAATGTAATACTTTGTTTTTACAAACTATTATATTTCCATTCATCCATTAACTATACCCATTTATCCTTTAACCTAGAGGGCAGTGTAAAATGCCATAGGCTTAAGCCAGGGGTTTTCTGTATAATGTATAATTACAAGCCAAATGAATATTTAAATATTTTGAATTTGTATAACCTCAGCAACAGGGGGGGGACTGTTAAAATATCAAAAATCCTGCATCCTTGCAGTGTGTTAAAAAAATAATAACCCAAAAAAGCAGACAGGCGAGCTAACGCCGATGTAGCACGTCGGCTAAATGCAGTAAATGTAGCATTATCATGTAACGAGCGTGGATTAGTTCAACCTCAAACTGATAAAAATATTACTCTAAGTGGAAGTTTACCTGAGTTTCCAGCACGTTGTGTAAAGCTGCCTCCCTGTCTGTCCCTGCCGCTCTCACACTTTTTTCCGGCAGTATTGTGCCAATATGTGGCTCGCTGTATGAAAGGTATGGAGCTGGTGTTACTCTGTCACTGAGCCGACAATGTTGAACGTTGAAGTAAGCCTGAACATGTCTGTGTGGGATCTCTGTATGAAAGCGGTTGTGTTTTGGATTATGCTGGTTCATGAGCAGTGTTGGGCAAGTTACTCAGAAATTGTAATAAGTTACTAGTTACTTATTACTCCTTAAAAAAGTAATAATATTACAGTAACGCATTACTGAGTTACTGAGTTACTGAGTTACTGAGTAACGCGTGGCTACCCAACACTGCTCCTGAGATCAACCCTATCATCATCGAACACACACCTTGTTACAATCTTAAAACCTCACCGCTAGTGGCTGCTGAAAACTCCATATTGCCCCTTTAAATTTCAGCACACTTCTTGCTTCTCATGCATACAAGTCATGTGTTAAGGGGAAATCGATAAAATGTCGTGCTAAAAGGCTAAAAGAGTCAGCTATTTCCTGAGTGTATGACTCCTGTCAGGTATGTGGTTTTATCAAGGAATTACCACTCAATCTCAGCAAGGATGTTGGGAAATGGGAGCGTGCTGGGCCAGCTGTGAGAACACAGTGGGGTTAATAGGAGCCACTTGTTCCTGTGTGCTGTAAACACAGGTAATTGATGTCCCCAGTTTGCCTGGCTGTGGTATTGGAAATGTCACGGCCTTAACTAGCTCTCAGCTCGCCATGACGCTCTGCTGAAGCAGAGCGTGGAGGACATTTGGTAGGGGAACAGAGGCGTTAAAAGACAGGGGAGAAGGTGTTAAAGAGGGAAAAAAAAGAGCTGATTTGAATTTCAATTTCATCTTTGATCTGCCCCAGTGGCTCTGACAAGCAACTCCATTTTCTATAGGTGCAGACTTGTGATCTAGTTCTGTGAGGGATGTACACAGCGTCCCATGTGTTTGTGACAAAGTATCTATTATTCAGGTTCTGTACTGAAGGGTGATATTCCTAGAATGTGGGTCAGTGTTGTTATTCTTCTGCAACAGACCACTCCCATTTCTACAGACTTTACAGAGGGACACTGAGTGGAGATATCCAAGCAGCAACCACACAGCAACACATGCAATAACGTCAACAAAGCACCTCACTATCGGCCCCTTGAGGCTGCAGTGTTAATTGCACAACTCAAAACTGATCGTGTAGCTAGCTTTATGACAGCCAGGGTGAGAAAAACACAGAGATTGCAAGAATTAGGCTGAAATAATAAAAGTCAGACTGTTGGCAGGACAAAGTCATAATTTTAAAAAAAGTGGTAATATCATGAGAACAAATCCCTAATTACAAGAACGGTAAGCTGTAATTTTTGAGAAAAGGTCATGATGTTTCAAGAATGAAGTTAATTTATAGAAATAAGTCACAATCTGACAAAAAAATGTTTTACAGAAATAAACAGTAATATTTTATAGTCTTTTTCATAGTCTTTTTGCTTGTTGTTACTTCAGTTGGATGTTTGAGGTTCTGATATGTGTATATGCAGAGTTTGTTTTCTTATTCATCTGAAGGGGGAACGTTCCTCTGCGCTCTTTGGAAACAGTCATGTTCCAGTATGTAATTGTTGTGTGATGAAGAAACTTGAAGCCCTGAGGTCACTTTGAATGGACTGTTCAGTAGAAGACATATTTTGTCCAGCAGTTAAACTTTGGAAGTTAATACACTCATATGTTTTTATTTTACTGAACCTGATACTTTTGCACTTCAGGATTGAACTTCTATAACGTAGGAGGCCTTGCACAGTACTTCAGTTGGTACTTTTCACCACTGCTTATCAGAACTTGGACAAAATATTTATCAGGTTTGTCCTGACCTGCTGACCTTTTCTCTAGTGGAGAAGGTCAGCAGGCTGAAAGGTACGGAGCTGGTGATGCTGTCTCTGAGCTGGGAACGTTGAAGTAGCAGAGCCTGAACATGTCTGTGTGGGATCTCTGTATGAAAGCGGTTGTGTTTTGGATTATGCTGGTTCATGAGCAGTGTTGGGCAAGTTACTCAGAAATTGTAATAAGTTACTAGTTACTTATTACTCCTTAAAAAAGTAATAATATTACAGTAACGCATTACTGAGTTACTGAGTTACTGAGTTACTGAGTAACGCGTGGCTACCCAACACTGCTCCTGAGATCAACCCTATCATCATCGAACACACACCTTGTTACAATCTTAAAACCTCACCGCTAGTGGCTGCTGAAAACTCCATATTGCCCCTTTAAATTTCAGCACACTTCTTGCTTCTCATGCATACAAGTCATGTGTTAAGGGGAAATCGATAAAATGTCGTGCTAAAAGGCTAAAAGAGTCAGCTATTTCCTGAGTGTATGACTCCTGTCAGGTATGTGGTTTTATCAAGGAATTACCACTCAATCTCAGCAAGGATGTTGGGAAATGGGAGCGTGCTGGGCCAGCTGTGAGAACACAGTGGGGTTAATAGGAGCCACTTGTTCCTGTGTGCTGTAAACACAGGTAATTGATGTCCCCAGTTTGCCTGGCTGTGGTATTGGAAATGTCACGGCCTTAACTAGCTCTCAGCTCGCCATGACGCTCTGCTGAAGCAGAGCGTGGAGGACATTTGGTAGGGGAACAGAGGCGTTAAAAGACAGGGGAGAAGGTGTTAAAGAGGGAAAAAAAAGAGCTGATTTGAATTTCAATTTCATCTTTGATCTGCCCCAGTGGCTCTGACAAGCAACTCCATTTTCTATAGGTGCAGCCTTGTGATCTAGTTCTGTGAGGGATGTACACAGCGTCCCATGTGTTTGTGACAAAGTATCTATTATTCAGGTTCTGTACTGAAGGGTGATATTCCTAGAATGTGGGTCAGTGTTGTTATTCTTCTGCAACAGACCACTCCCATTTCTACAGACTTTACAGAGGGACACTGAGTGGAGATATCCAAGCAGCAACCACACAGCAACACATGCAATAACGTCAACAAAGCACCTCACTATCGGCCCCTTGAGGCTGCAATGTTAATTGCACAACTCAAAACTGATCGTGTAGCTGGCTTTATGACAGCCAGGGTGAGAAAAACACAGAGATTGCAAGAATTAGGCTGAAATAATAAAAGTCAGACTGTTGGCAGGACAAAGTCATAATTTTAAAAAAAGTGGTAATATCATGAGAACAAATCCCTAATTACAAGAACGGTAAGCTGTAATTTTTGAGAAAAGGTCATGATGTTTCAAGAATGAAGTTAATTTATAGAAATAAGTCACAATCTGACAAAAAAATGTTTTACAGAAATAAACAGTAATATTTTATAGTCTTTTTCATAGTCTTTTTGCTTGTTGTTACTTCAGTTGGATGTTTGAGGTTCTGATATGTGTATATGCAGAGTTTGTTCTCTTATTCATCTGAAGGGGGAACGTTCCTCTGCGCTCTTTGGAAACAGTCATGTTCCAGTATGTAATTGTTGTGTGATGAAGAAACTTGAAGCCCTGAGGTCACTTTGAATGGACTGTTCAGTAGAAGACATATTTTGTCCAGCAGTTAAACTTTGGAAGTTAATACACTCATATGTTTTTATTTTACTGAACCTGATACTTCTGCACTTCAGGATTGAACTTCTGTAACGTAGGAGGCCTTGCACAGTACTTCAGTTGGTACTTTTCACCACTGCTTATCAGAACTTGGACAAAATATTTATCAGGTTTGTCCTGACCTGCTGACCTTTTCTCTAGTGGAGAAGGTCAGCAGGCTGAAAGGTACGGAGCTGGTGATGCTGTCTCTGAGCTGGGAACGTTGAAGTAGCAGAGCCTGAACATGTCTGTGTGGGATCTCTGTATGAAAGCGGTTGTGTTTTGGATTATGCTGGTTCATGAGCAGTGTTGGGCAAGTTACTCAGAAACTGTCATAAGTTAGTAGTTACTCATTACTCCTTAAAAAAGTAATAATATCATTTTACCTATTACTGGGTATTAAAAGTAACTAGTCACTATTACTAAATTACTTTCACTACCACCCCCCCCCAAAACAAAGCAGTCTCTTCAGACTTTTTAACTAATATCATATTCATAAGAGCAGCAAGGAGGTTTTTTGTTTTTTTTTTACAAACATTTAACATTTCTTAACACCAGCTGAAATTAAAAAAATAAAGCAGGCTGACCTGCTGAAAAAAATAAAAAAACTTTTGGACATATCCTTACTTATTACTCTACAATTGACAAATCAACAAGGAGAGTTTTATATCTGCAAAATGTTCACTGTCAACATACTTCATTCCAGTACCAGCTTGTTGTAACTAAAATGAAGGTGTCACGATCCTGTCCTGAGCTTGTCTGGGTTACATTATTTTGGCCATGCCTGCTCTGTATTTTGATTTTGCTTTCTCTGTGTCTGGGTTTCAGCTTTCAGTCCTGTCTACAGTATTTGTGGTCTTGTATCCACTTTGTTCGGTGTGGTGGTTCTGATCTGTCCTGTTATCTCGGTGTCTGCCTTGGTACTTGTTTAGCTCTGTCCTGCCCCCCATGTCCGGTTCTCTACCATCATGCTTGGGTTCTGTTTGTCTGGTTGCCAGTTTCATTTATTATCTGATTTTGTTCATTCTGCTTTAGTCTCTGTGTAGACTTTATTATTTCATTCATCCGCATCTGTAAGTTACTTCATCTTCAATCTACTTCATCATCTGTCTTGTCTCATATCTCAGTTCCTAGGTTGTGTCTTTAGTTCTTAGTACTGTGACTTAGTTCATGTCTTAAGTGGTTACTCCTGGTCTGTGTACTTCTGTGTTTTGCTCACGTCTGCCCTGAATTCTGTTCAAGTCTTAGCTTCAGTCTGTGTTCCTTATTGTTTAGTTGTGATCTGGATTAGTTTGTTATTTTCATTATTCTGATCTGTTACTACTTACTTTGACATGTTTAGTGTTCAGTACTTGTCTAAAGCCTGTTCGCCTCCGTATAAATGTTTGGTGTTTCTGTTTAGTGCTCGTCTGGTCATTGTCGTCTGTCCTGTCGGATGTCGTGTACTACCCGTTACCTGCTTTTGGATGTTTCCAGTTCCTTTTCCTGTGAGTTTTGTTCTTGCCTGTTTTGTACGTGGATTAATAAACCCTGAACTCCAACTCACCTCACAAGTGTCTTGCGTTTGACAGAAGTCTAATGTTTTTCTGGCTCTGTTAAGAAAAAGGTTAGGGAAAGATTGTTTTGTATTTTTTATCCTCATATTTTCTTTTTTATTATCTGCAATTTGAATGTCCTGTACCTATAACAAGTACTTTGCCTGATGAAAGTCTCAGGTGCAAGACAAAACATTGCAGGGCACAAAGGATGAGGAAGAGGATCACAATTCAGTCTTAAATTGGCCATCAAAAATTTGATTAAATTTGACATTTCCTGACCACTAGTTAAAGGACATTTTGAGAATTGTATTTGCTTTCTTTCTGAGAATGAGATGAGAAGGTCCAGAAGCTGGAATCTTGGCTGAGTCTAACCAAAGTTTGAAAACATACACCTACTAAAACTTCTAAAGCTCACTGATCAACGTGTGACCCAAATCGAAATCATTCATCATTTTCTAGACCTCACTTTACCACACCCCTCAAAAGAAGCAGGAAGGTCAGACATTGTTGTTAGTTACATGTGCAGAGAATCCCCACAATCTAATTAGCTTTCATTTCAGCTTCATGTAGCACCCGCATTCAGGGGGAAAAATGCATAAAGGAATGAATTAATTGTCTGTTCACCCATGTCATTTTGAAATGTCCATGTGGCCTAACGTCTGTGTGCCAATTGAAACATAATCTCAAATTGAGAGTGGCTGAGCATTAGGCTGCCAATAGGAATGGGAATATGCATTACGCCATTGCTAGACACTATAAAGCAAAAAACCATGGGTCGGCAGCTTTCCTTAAGTTTATTGGCTTTAAAATAGTGAGACACCATCCAAGAGGCCAAGCTTTAAGAAGGGAGGCTTTTTAGATTCATGAACTGATGACGATTGAGCTTCATGGATTTTAGCTTTTTTTATGTGACATGACAATGATTAGTCATCTGTCTCTGAGGTGATTTGTACCCTTAGGCAAGGATGAGGTACTTAAGGTACTTTATAGTTCCTTGTCAGTTAGCTTCATATTAGTCTTCTTATGGATTTTTATAAAATGATGCAATTTCTTGTAACTCTTATTTTTGTTTTACATTTTCGATGTATCATGTTTATGATTTTGCATTATGGAGTTTGGTTTTATATGTTTATGTTTTTTATTTATTTTTATAATATGATAAAACAATTTAAAAAAAAACATGTAACCTGGGCCTTTCTCATTTCACAGTTTGTACCTCCTCGCATCACGTCTTAGTTCCTCACACCTGAGATGAAGGAGTTGAGGAGAAGACGCAAGGAGACGGGAGTTTGAGGCAACAGACACTTATCGAAATGAGATGTGCTTGCCTGGAAGCCGTCATTTTAAAGCGGCATCATTTAAATATCACATAGTATGGCACAAATATGCCAAATATGGCACAGCTGCAGCATCTGTCCGTTGTTTTGAGCCGACCACTCTCATCTCTGTCAGAGCAGCTGACAGAGGCTACAGATTATCTCTTCACAATCCAGAAACATGTGAAACATTATGACATGTAGATACATCTCGGGGTTCCAATAATCATTATAGCATCTGTTTAAAAAAGTCACAGATTACAGTAGCCTACGCTTTCATGCACTGCACAGAAATCAAGTTTTTTTTTTTGGCTTTTTGCCCGAAAACAGGAGATTGTGTCAGCCCTCAGCTTGGTGAGGTGAACATTTCATCATCAATCTGTTTACAAAATGACACTAACATTTACATTTTATCGCCCCAATGCCACCTGTCATTACAGGACTCTCCTGTTGGAATGGCATGTGCAGACTATATAATGGGCACCATTATGACAACATGGCATACAGCAGATCAGGGCTTACTTCTCTGATTTGATGTGATGCGAGGATCGGCTTGGATATTATCTGAATGCTCTGAAATCATCGACTCACTTTTAGCTTCTGAAAAGAATGTTTAGACGCTCTGATGGAGCTCAGGATTGCTCAGGAGGACGGCTGCTTTACTCCAAATAGTTTCACAGCATGAACCTGGACTGTGTGTGAGACCTGTCGGATGTGTAGAAGAACACAGAACATGAATTAACATTAGATCCCCACTGATCCCGTCATATTTAAATATGAATTGATGTTGCTGTTCCTCGTACAAATGAGCATTTCTGAGAGGGATTTGTGGCTATAGTGTGGGTTGCAAATGATGATGTAATACACATTTAGTAACTGCAGACTAGCCAACTGTGTGCCTTCCAGCCTTCTGTCCCTTGACCTTTTGATTCCATCAACTGTGTGCCCCCTGCAGGTCTGAATGCAAATGTCTCCTCTTCCTGTTTTGTTAGGGCTCGAGCATTTACCCGTGCGAGGACCCTATTTTTTTTTAAACTGTTAGGATTATTTCTGATTGTAATTGCATTCCATCTGATCACTGCCTTCCCTTACCCTTTGATCTTTACTATTTACATACTGCCTAATCACTGCTTTGGTTTACCATATAAAAGTAAACCAAAGTGACACTGCAACGGGCTAAGCTGGCGTTTTTACATTTCTCTTTGCGTAGGCTTTGTTTACTTTCAAACAAAGCTAGGATTGCTGTTTCTCTGTCTTTATGCTAAGCTAGGCTAACCTTTTCCTTACTCCAGCTTTGAACGTGTCACTCTCTAAAAGAAAGCCCAGTATTTCCCAGAATGCTGAACTATTCCATCAAGTGTTTTAATCAGTAGCAGACTCAGACTGTATGAAATGCAGTCTGAGTCTGCATTTCAGACTCATCAGCACTAGTGGCTGATGTTTTTGTTTATTGTTTTCTAAATAATTCCTGGCAGAAGTTGTTGAGTTTAGCAGGCAGAGCAAAAACTATATTTCAGATGATGAATTGAGGCCTGCAGGGTGGTTGTTTATTTGACCTTTGTTCGGGGCAGACAGATTTAGACTGACCACACAGCGGTGTTGTGAAAGACCAGCCCACACAGATTCAAACTGGTTCATGTCCATAGCTCACAATTTTGAGTTTTAAACTAGTTCACAGTCCAAAAAAATAAATTAGTTCATGTTCATTTCTTCCATTTTTCTGTGTAGAACGACTTTGCGTTGCCTCATGGTGATACCCTTTTTATTGATTTACTATCGTCCTTCACTTGCAGATAATTCCCAAGACTGATGCTTCAGCTTGTTGTGTTGTTTCAGATGTGTTGCTGTTAAGAAATCTGTGACCCACCTCATTCTGTCATTATCATATAAGTTCAAGTTACTAAAGTCAGACTGACGCTGACAGTTTGTAGTGGCTACACAAGAAACGGCAACGTGCAAATAAATAGTTCTAATAATTCTAGCTTTTGATGTATGTTTCTTTGCATCATGTGCTATACAGCCTACCGCCAGCCTGGTGGATGAAATACAGTCAAATTGTTGCACGTCTGTTCGCCTACTTTCTTTTTGCCATACTTGGTAACTGTTTTATAAAAGCAATTGCTCACTTCAGGCCACTTCGCGTCGGGCCAAACATTGTTCCTTAAATGTGATATTAAGCGTATACCACAGCCTGTCGTGAGCTATTGCTTAAACGTAATCACCACAAAATAAAAGTAATGTAACCTGATAACTTTTAGTTACTGTTGGATTACTTCAATGCCATCATTGTGAGCATAAAACACAATGATGTGTTTTATGCTCAGTGTATTTTTAGAGAAATAATGTATACAAAATCTGCCATTCCCATGGAATCAAAATCCATGTTTAAATGTTTTTATGTGATATGATTTGCACTATGTCACCATTATGGCAGTATCTTGCCTATCAAAGACAAAAAATACATTTTGTAGGTATTGATGATATTTAAGAGTTTGTCATTTGGAAAAACATTTTTAAATGCTTTTAGATGACTAGATGATGCATTCTGCACTTAATGAAAAGATTTCCCAATATAATTCAGCAGAATCATAGGGTTGCAGGGACCGGGCCCCACTGATTGCTGTACAAAAACATCTTTTCACTGATTTTGGTAAAACCAAATCAGGGGGCTGCACCTGATTGGGAACCAGAGCCAGGAGATCAGGCAACGAAACCTCGCTCAGCAGCCTCCCAGCTCCCTTCACAGAATGAACAGGACTGAACACAGCCTCAAAGACCAACAGGGAATCCAGTATTAAGTTAACTTTCACAGAGCTTTCTGATGAATAGCTTTACTTTTTGCTAAACAGCTAACTGTAGGCTATCTACCTGTATCTGTGGCTTGTTAGCTCGGTCAGTTAGCCCCGCTGCTAGCATTTCTATTAGCTTACTCAGCACCGGGGTGCCAAGAGGCAAATCCGGCAAGAAAAGCACCTCTGTACTGTTTTCCCAGTGGTCAAACTGGCATCAGTTGGTCTCAGAGGTTGTGCATGCTGTGTGGCTGTGTCCACTCATGAGGGGGTTGGGGCGTAAACACACATTTGGCGCTATATCTGAGGATCATACACCTCCACACATCACTAGAACTCACCTATGCAGGCACATCTTACTATCAGAATAATGAACCCATTAAACAGCGGTGAAAGTTACTAAAAAAATAACGCACAAGTAGTGTAAAGCATTACAATTCAGAGACAGCAAAATTGTAATGACTCTCAAGTGACAGTATCCAGTAATCTATAATGTATTACATTTTGGTAGTAACTTGCCCAACACTGCACCCGGTGTACAATTAGCTGTCAGTCTGCTCCCAGATAACTTTTTCTGCAGACACTAAGAGAGCCGGTGAGGGAGAGGGCTGAGCTTATTCATAGAATCTTACCATGTGTAACTGTTGTTCTATTTCGTATACGCTTTTTCCCTCCGAGGCTATCACTAGTGGGTAAGAGGCAAAGCAGGGTGAAGCTACGCCTCATTGGGTCCATATTGTACCATCAAGCACAGACACAACTGCCCACAGCATAATAAAACATTCCCAGACACATATGCAGTGCGCAGTGACTCACCACACGTGTCCAAAGGAACGGCACAGTAGAATAGCACATATTCTCCATGCCTACAGAGCTGGGGTCGGAGAAGGGAGCATGGGGGCGAAGCTCACATCAGTGAACCCTACCACCTTCTTGGAGAAGGGGGACCTCAGAGCACTGTTCCGAGGCAAGCCTCATACTGGAGATGGTGAACCCAAACGCAGGATGACGGGTCACCTCGACCCGCTCTGATGGTCTTCTTGTAAGCCATGCTGTTTGGAAAACTTCTCTTCCACTCTTTAGTTGCTCTTCAGAGTGTTTAAGAAAAAAAATACATAAATAAAGGGAGCACACTACCAGTTTGGCAAGACCACATGGGTCACAACTATTGCAACTACGCCACCTATGGAATTTCACCCCAAGAATTATATCTTACAGCCAACACTAATTAATGAAGGCACACAGGTTTGTCAAATGGACAGAGGGCAAGGAAGGGTTTTCATTACAAAATATACAAAATTTTATTTGATTAATTACAAACAAGGCACAATGCTAACCCTCACACTGTCACACTTTTAGTGTGTGTGGATTGCAGGGCAGAGAAGGTTGAGGACCAAAACGCAGGACACAAAAAGCAAACTGGTGCAGTTCAGGAATTTTATTTAAACAAAAGCAAAGGGCAACAAAAGGCGGGCACACTTACTTAGGTGAGTGGCTGAAAATAGAGTCCAAAACCAAAGTAATCAAAACGGGAGAAAGTCCAGAGGAGTCCGAAAACCAAAATCCAAAATTGAAAAAACAGGGAAGTCAAACACACTGATGCACTAATCCACAGACTGACAGTACACAGGAAACAGGAAACAGGAAACCGGAAACAGAGCATAAAGCACAAAGCACACACTTAGAGTTCAGAGGGTAATGACCCAACAAGGAAAAGACAGAAACACCAGGTGTATACACAGGGACTAATGAGCAGGGCGGGAGCAACACAGGTGACAGGAATCAGGGTAACGAGGCACAAGCAGGGAGAGAGAGAGAGCAGAGGAAAACGGAGAGACTGACATGCAGAGGGATCACAGGGGGAAACAGACAAGACACAGGTTACTAAACACTAGACAAGACAGAACCCCAAAACCCAACAGAACAAAATAATAACACAAGAACCAAGACTAAAGACAAGAAACTAAAACCCAAACCCCCCAACAGAACACAAGACAGGATCATGACACTCACATGACACATGATAATTTTTTAAAGATTAAAACAGAGAACTAAAACTGAGCAACCAAGTACAGCCAAACTACCAGATGCAATCCAGGGAATAGTGGCCAATGACTGGCCCAAAAGTTAACCAGGGCCTCACTTCGCCAAGCCTCGGTGCAACCCCACAGAACCCGGAGAGAGAGAACGCCTCAGAGGCCGCGACTCATACAAGTGGACACGCAACTGCACCCAGAAGGGCCCCTCGTGGAGCAATCAGTTCCCCACTGTACCAGCAGAGAGCCGAGGGTTGTGTGCCACGCCAAACAAAAGTCGCAGCCATGCCACTCAGGGCTTTTCCATGCCTGGCTGCAGTCACCACGGGAGATTGAGCAGAAGAAAGCGAGAGGTGTGGCCACACACATCCCAGTATGTATAGGCTTATTTTACCTGATGGGATTCAGCATAAAAAACTCTTTGATGGTTTTTTATCCTTAAGTGAAAGTTGTGTTGGATTCTCTGTTGTGAGCGAAGAAGGTTGTTTATGGCCTGAACGGACTCTCATCTCTTTAGCTGCAGTGTTGTCGCTACGTGTGCAGTTCAGAATTACAAGGCAAAGCCTCAGGAGCCTCGGGCAGAATATCCAGCCCCATTTCTTCACATAGGACGCAGCATGTTCCCTCGGAACAGCCACCAGGTTACAACTCGTTCACCGAATAAATAACCAGGATACAACTTGTTCACCGATAAGCAATAAATGAGTGATTCGCTGATACTTGATTTCATTAAAAGAAACTACATAAACAAGTAGGTTCATTACCTGAACCTAACCAAGGCATTTTGTATCCTAAACTTAACCAGACTACCGCAGTTTCACGTTTACATCATTAAACATCATGTGACTTTGGTCTTACATACTATAATGAACTTAAGGTCCGGCATGCCTGTTGCTGTACTGGTACTTGCCAATGCTCATACATGTTGTTTTGAGAAACGGTCATATAGGTTTTTGTACTTTCCAACACATAAATATGTTGTTTTAGAAAATGGTCGTATATGTTCTTTTGGTATAAGTACGTGTTGTGATTGCATCGAGCAAAACAAGCAGTGTTTGTTTGGGATCTGTCAATTTTATTAATCACATTGATTTAAAATGGTGCTCTCATTGAAATTAAAGTTGCACATAGATGAATGTACACATGCCATGTGTTGAGAAGAAAGTTGGGAAGAAAGTTATTGATTGGCTAGGACAGGTGCGCAAGCTGATTGGACCTTGCTGCCTCTGCCATACTTCAGGAGAAATAAGGATTTTTGGGTGTTAGAGTGAGGGTTATCTTCACTGATAAAAAAAAAGGTGTTACATTGTGAACTTCCATATATCTCTAAACTACACTCCACTATTAAAAGTCCACTATATTCTACCTTTAGTGTGTGACATGTTGCAGGAAAGTGTCTGTGTCGTCCCTTGGGTTGGAACGCCTGAAGAAGGAACAGACGCGGATGATTACTTCTGCTCCGGAGCAGCACCAGCAGTGTTTAACATCGCATTACATGTTTGCCAGGCAGTAATGGTGTATTTACCTCTTCTAATTGATGGTCATTATAAACAGCACTGCCGAGGCGAAGCGAACAGTATTAAAGCGGGTGAGAGAGATGGTTCTTTAACTGTGATGAAATAATGGTTAGAAATAGGCTTTCAAAGTGGATACTGGCTTAACCTTTCACAACATGACAGTATTAACTCATAAAGATGGAACATGTAGATCATAATGTAGAGGGATATCCATACGTTTAAGTACAATCTACAAACCATTACAGATGGAAATCAATGACCAGCGAAGAAGCATGAGAATCAAAGGGCATTGGTAATTGAGCCAGTAGTGTCCACATGGGTCCACATGGGTCCACTGGGACGCATGTTGCTGCTCACTAATCCTGTATGAAATGATGTCAGGGCGGCAAAGAGCTGAGTGTAGCTCTGCTCCTGCTTTAGCTGTTAATATGGCTCATCAAGAAGCACTCAGAAAGCGCTGTTAAAGTGTTGTGTAAACACCTGAGATGTAATGACATCATTTTATATTCCCTTCAACCTGGAACTGTTCGAACATGAAGTAATAAGCACAGTTTGTTTCACTCTATGTACGATTAGACTGGCTGTCTGGATGTATCCCCGCTCCGTCTCTCTATATTATTAAATGTTTACATATAGGTTAGACAGGATCTAATCACTCTTCATGGTGACGACCAGGGCTTGACATTAGCACACCCCCCACGCCAAATGCAGAATTCGGCAGTGGCGTGTAACAGTCACTCTCATTAGCCACTAGGCAAGGTGGGTGGTTGTTTACATCCATGTTTGCTACCTTGTAGTCTCTTTCCCTTACAGCAGCGGTTTTCAATAGGTGAGGCGCGCCTCCCCTGGGGGGCGCCAAAGAGTGACAGGGGAGGCGCGAGTCAGTTTATAATACGCGACTTTGTGTTTTGTTTTTTTAAGTCCCGCTAAAACAGCACGGGTTGCGGGTTGCGCTTTTGGGGCTTATTAAAAAAAAGGGTAGCTTGTTAGGAAAATCTGACAAGCAACTTTGTTTTCTTTACATCTATCATAGTTGCTGATACGGATTAGCCCACATAAGCAGAGAGCAGTCTGTTTTCTTCGCTTTGAATGGTTCTGTTTAAAAGTATAATGGTCACGGTTGCCGCTTTCTCAATCTCCAATACATTGATTGACACTGTCTGCTCCCAGCTATAGCCAATCAGTGCAATCATATAAGTGCTGTAGTGCAATTCGCCAAAACATTCAGATCGCAATTTCAGCTGCTATGGAGGAGATCCACAATTCCCAGATAATTAAATATTTTAATAAATAGGCCTATGTGAATTAGCTACACTGCACAAAACCAAAAGTAATCCTACCCAACCGGATGAAGAAGGGTTGACTCTCCCCAGAACATAAAATCTTCATTTTATTTTATTTTAAGCTTCATGAAAAATATGTGAATCTGTTCGATCTGAAAACATGCCTTCAATGCAGTTGACTGTTAAATGTTGTGTTCCGTGAACAAACAGCGTTGTCGCTCATTGATCAGGTAGAGCTGTCCATTGTGCTGATTTTGTTCGAGACGCTTTTTCAACCGCCAGGTGTCGCCGCCGGTAGCTTTGACGCCGATACACGTTAAAGGGATAGTTCATTTCAAATGAAAATTCTGTCATCATATAGGCTATCATTAATTGTTAGCTAACTCCATGAATTTCTTTGTTGAACACAAAGGAATATATTTGAAGAATGTCAGTAACCAAACAGTTAACTGGAACCATTGATTTCCATAGTATTTTTTAGTAAGTCAATGGGACCAGTTTACTGTTTGGTTACTGACATCAAAATATATTCCTTTGTGTTCAGCAGAAGAAAGAAATTCATACAGGTTTGAAACAACTTGAGGGTGAGTATATGATGACAGAATTTTCATTTTGATGTGCATCCCTTTAAGCATGTTTTGTTGACTTGTGGTTAGGCATATGCTACTGATGTTCAGTGATTTTAAAAGTAGCCTCAATTAGGCCTGCATGAAGTTGGAAATTATTTGCTGTTGCAAAGAATCATTTATGAATGCACTTAAAAAAAAGAAAATAAAATGTCTTCAAATAAAATTTAAAAAAGGATTTGTTGTTGATCAGACAATCAGTTGTTATTGAAACTCATCATTGCCTGGAACACACAAAAGATGGCATTTACTGCAGTGGCATGGGTTAGGGCAGGCAGACAGTGTTTAGGCGAACGGGGGGGGGCTCGGCTGTTCTTACCTACTCTAAGGGGAGGCTCACATTCACCCAATTTGAAAACCCCTGCCTTACAGCATTGCAGCATATCGCCACCTGTTGATCTGTAGAATAGTAAAGACCATTGACTATTAAGCACTGAGCACATATGATTTCATGATTCTAGTGGGGGGATGGGCTAATCCACTGCAATCAATATGTCTCTTGATATACTTCATAATCCTGCCGTTTAGGGGACTGTTACAAATCAGTGAGCGAATGTCACTGTTTCACCTTAGTCCTTGGTCTGGATCAGTGGCATCATGGTCTTCCTGCCTCCTGAATCACAATATTTCCCCATTAAAGACAACACACATACCTCTCTGCTACTATAGTGACAATGTGTACACTGACAGGGTCTGACCTTTGCTAATTGCAGAACATAAATTGAGACTTGGTGGGAGGCAGAGGGGAGCTAAAGGCTTAAAAAAAGCTAAAACACACCAGCTGACATTTCCTTATCAACCCAAAGGAGAAACCAGGAGGTGCAGATATCATACTCAACCATGTCTTGGATAGGACCACTGTGTTGTCCCACAAATCAACCACATCATCATCAAGGAGCATCAGGCATGTGCAGATATGTTACCAGATATTTCACCTCCACTTCCTACAGCGATAAGAGGGACAGAGCAATCAAAAGAAATGACAAGTATGGGGATGCATTTTTCATCATTTATCAGAAACAGATAGTTTCTACCATGACAAATTTGCCCCCAGCTGTACCTACACTGGCCTGCTCAGTTTAAACTCCAAAAGGAAGGGTGCAGCACTTCAGGGAGCTTTCAGGCCCTGAAACAATGATTTCACACTCTAAGTAGACGTGTTTGACATGGGATGTACCCTGCACTATGAGAGTGTTAAACTCACAGACAAGTTAATGACATCACTCCTGTGCTATGTGTGTAGATATGTGTACATTGTCTGTATATGTGTACTATATGGAGTTTGTGTGTAGAATCCACGTTGAAGGTGCTCTTTGTACAGACTGTGAAAACAAATTTCCTTCACTGAGGACAATAAAGAATGAATCTGAATGTGAATCTGAATGACATACTGTTTATACTGTATTTTATATCTGCATTTTGCCACACACTGGAATTGGACACACTGGAATTATTTTACATATTGTATACATTTTTCCCCAAAAAATGCAACCTGACATATTAGGTCTTCTTGCAAGGCAGGCAAGCAAGGCATAGCAACTACCCCAGAGCCCAAAGCTGTCAGTTTCAACATGTGGCAATTAGTTTGGGGCTCCCTGGGGTGCACAGTCCTTGAAATATGTGCTGTCATAGCGCTTTCTGTCTCACTCAGTGTGCAGTAGAGCCAAAGCTCAGGAAATGTTCGGAGAACTGCTGATTTACTCAGACACTCCCTCTTACACAATCACTGCCTACTTGTGTGGTCAATGGAAATGACAAGGACTGCACTTTTAATAGTAGGACCAATCAGAAGCTAATCATAGAAGCTGCTGATTTGAAAGCAGCCTAGAGCTCATCAGAGACACTCAGAACAAAAATAGTCACTCAGTCCGCAGTGAGGAGGTCGAACAGGACAAACAAATGTTGTTCTGTGGATAAATGCACTTAGATCAGAATGAAATGATTGGCTGGCCTACCTACTTGTCTACCTGCGTGCACTGTGCCCATGCACACATTGAGCATGTGTTTTGTGGGAGTGGCTTTGGAGGGAGGCCTGAAGGAGTCCTAAAAGGGAGGGGGATTTTTTTAAGTTGGATACTTTAAAAATCCAGTGGTCTTTTGCCAGTCCTTTAATCTTGCATCATATGAGCAAGATGAACTACCAGGTGATTCCAGCGCAGACATGGTGGCTGTGGCAACTGGTAGTGATGTGTGATACCACTTCCTATATTATCCAATACAAAGTAATACCCAGGCTGGTATTACCGATACTGATACCAATACTTTTGACATATCTAATTTCTAGTTAATGTGACCCCCTCTCCCTCCCGTTTCTATATTTATGATGGAAATAAAGAGCAGTCTCTAATAGCTGCATAATGACAAGACTACTACTGTCTACTACTGTCATATTCTTTAATTATAACAAAAATCTCCTGCTCAGAACCTTCCGCTTCATAACTTGATCAAATCTCAGATGTTTAGCTAAGTTTGCAGTTTTGCCAAAGTATTTCACTGTCTTCACACTCATCACACACAGTGTCATTATTACCATCACAGGTAAAATACAGCCAGACGTGACTGCTTTTACAGTCAGCCAGAGGCAGTATTCAATCGGGGGAAATGTAAAGGGCTGCAGCGGCTCACTTCAAAGAAGCTCCGTTACAGAGCCGTAGCGCAAGAATGGTACTTATGATAAAACACACACTTACTCCAAATGACTGTATTTAGATAGATAGATAATTATTGGTGGGTCTACAGTCTAGCACCACCACCACCACTTATCAACCTTATTTCCAGCAGCAGTAGGCAGCGGTTTTGGGGGTAAAGGCTTGTATAAACCCACAGTACACTTCCTGCAAAGCACCAAAAAGCAGACAAAGTGAGCAACTTGCTAGTGGTCATAGTGGAACTCTTAGGAATTGGTGGAGATAAAAGCAGATCTAAAAGGAGAGTGAATATTGGACTTATTTTATCAGGTGGACACAAACACAACTCCAAATGAATGCTAATGTTGCTCTGTATCTACTGGATGCGTAAATAGGAACACATTATACATGTCAACTTTGTAAAATGATTATATGTTATATGATGCGTTTAGAGCTTGTTCTGCTGCCCCCAAGTGTATCTAATGTATCTTTTTATGGTCTGCTCACACTGAAAGTGTATCTAGCATTTCGCATGGCTTAAGTATCAATGTGTTAGGTCCCCTGTTCCTGGCTAGTGTGTGTGTGTGTGTGTGTGTGTGTGTTTCTCTTTTGCAGGAGTGGAGTCAGGTGTGCAGGAGCCTGTCACCAGCTGCCAGCTATCAGCCTCATTATGCCCTGCCTTCTTATACCTGGTCCTCGCCTCCACTCAGCGCCAGATCGTAGACTTGCGTCCCTAGTCAGTCTCGCTCAAGCCACTATTTAAAGCCCAGTTTCTGTACTTGTTTTCCCCACTAACATTGTTCCTCTTTTCTGCAGACTTTTCCACCTGGTCCGTCTCCACAGACTATTCCCCTCCTGCTCGCGTGCGCCCGACAGTACGGATCAGCTCCCACGGACTCCCCCACTCCTGGATTCCCTGCCTGGATCCCCCACTCTCCATTCAGCCCCTGACTCCCAGCCTAACTCCAATAAATCCTGTCTCATTCCTCTATCCCTTGTCTCTGAGTTTGATACTGCACTCGAGTCCAAAAGATTCCCAGCCTCAGCTTAACAGTACGATCTGGCCAAAACATGGACTCGGCAGGCTCAGACTCAGGTCCCCCGCAGGAGCCTTCCCCTGCGTTTTCGCCAGTGGTCTCCCAGCTGCAGACGGCAGTAGCAAATCAGGGCATTCTCCTCGGACAACATAACCAGCAAGTTAAAATGCTGACTGAAAGCAACCAGCTACTGCTGGATCAGGTTAAATTCTTAACTAACCAGATCGCCTCCCTCTCCACCCAGCTGAACCAGGCCACCGCTGCTTTAGCCCCATCACCAGCTCCCGCTGCCCTCGCTCGGGAGCCATTTGTGCCAGCTCCGGAGCGCTACGACGGAGACATGGGATCCTGCGGAGCTTTTCTGACCCAGTGTTCTCTTGTTTTCGAGCAGCAGCCCCTTACATACGCCTCTGATCGTGCCCGAATAGCTTACCTGATCAACTCCACTACTGGTTCCGGCCAGCTAGGGGTCAGCTGTGTGGGATCGTCAGTCGCCAGAGTGCAACTCCTACTTGGCCTTCACCACGGAGATGAGGAAGGTATTCGATCATCCTGTCCGAGGTAAGGAGGCTTCAAGCCGCTTGCTCTCTCTCCGCCAAGGGGCCCGGAGTGTGGCAGAGATGGCGGTGGATTTCCGCACACTAGCAGCGACGAGCGGTTGGAATGACGAGTCTCTGCAGGGAGTTTTTCGAAATGCACTTTCTGAGACAGTTAAGGATGAATTGGTATCACATGATGAAACTCTCTCTCTCGATCAGTTAATCTCCCTTGCCATCAGGGTTGACAACCGTCTCCGGGAGCGCCGGAGAGGGGCCAAGGCTTCCGCGCCTGGAAACTCTGCAACACCTTGGCGACATCCTCCGGGAAGCTCCGACCAGCCCCGAGTGTCTCCGAGGCTGCATGATCCCGAGCCCATGGAGGTAGGCCAAGCTCAGTTAACCCCCGAGGAGCGAGCCCGGCGCATCACCTCGAGATCCTGTCTGTACTGTGGTGAGTCTGGTCACTTTATTTCCGCCTGTCCTGTTCGTCCAGTAAAAGGGCAGGCTCACCGGTAGTGGGGGAAATATCGGTGAGCCGGACAGCCAGTGTTTCTTCACCCCGTTTGCAGCTCCATGCCTCCCTCCAGTGGCACACTCGTTCTATACAGCTCTATGCCCTGGTAGATTCAGGCGCAGATGAAAGTTTCATCGACAGAACCATTGTGAACCAGATGAACATCGAGACAGTGACCTTGGATCCCCCGTTAGAAGCTAAAGCCCTAAATGGACAGCTTTTGGCTCATGTTTCTAACCAAACTGTACCCCTCACCCTAAGGATATCCGGAAACCATCTTGAGAAGCTCAGATTGCATGTGATTGACTGCCCCCGGACCCCCCTGGTTCTTGGCTCTCCTTGGCTGACAACACATAACCCCCACATTGACTGGACCAAGGGTAAGATAGTCTCTTGGAGTCCTCATTGCCACTCTAACTGTTTGCGTTCTGCTCAACCCCCAGTTTCCACTGAAAGTCCATCCCAGCCTGAACCCCTGGATTTGTCAACTGTACCAGTAGCTTACCCAGATCTGTCACCGGTCTTCAGTAAACTCCAGGCCCTGTCTCTGCCCCCTCACCGCCCCTATGACTGCGCCATCGACCTCCTCCCCGGAGCTCCGCTTCCCAGCAGCAGGCTGTACAATCTCTCCCGCCCGGAGCAGGAGGCCATGGAGAGGTATATTCAGGACTCTCTGGTTGCAGGTATAATCCGTCCTTCCTCCTCACCAGTGGGGGCGGGGTTCTTCTTTGTGGGGAAGAAAGACGGCACGCTCCGGCCGTGTATTGATTATCGAGGCCTCAACCGAATCACAGTCAAGAATAAGTACCCCTTGCCCTTAATTGATTCAGCTTTCACTTCACTACACGGAGCCACTGTATTCACAAAGCTAGATCTGCGCAATGCTTACCACCTCATCCGCGTCCGCAAGGGGGACGAGTGGAAGACTGCATTTAACACTCCATTGGGACACTTTGAGTACTTGGTCATGCCTTTTGGTCTGTCAAACGCCCCAGCAGTCTTCCAGGCCCTTGTAAATGATGTGTTGAGAGACATGCTGAACAGATTTGTCTTCGTATACCTGGACGACATTCTGATCTACTCTAAATCCCTATCTGAGCATGAGCAGCATGTGCGCCTGGTCCTCCAACGTTTGTTGGAGAATAAACTGTTTGTCAAAGCTGAGAAGTGTGAATTCCATGTGTCTAACATCTCTTTCTTGGGTTTCATCATTGCGCAGGGGGAGATGAGGATGGACCCAGCCAAGGTCTCTGCAGTCACTGATTGGCCCATCCCATCTACACGCAAACAGTTACAGCGTTTCCTGGGGTTTGCGAACTTCTACAGAAGGTTTATTCAAGGTTACAGTCGCATTGCTGCCCCCCTCACAGCTCTAACCTCACCCAGTGTCCCCTTCTCCTGGACTAGGGAGGCTGAGGCTGCATTCCGGGAGCTAAAACTACGCTTTGCCTCGGCTCCTGTCCTGGTTCAGCCCAACCCCGAACTCCAGTTCATTGTGGAGGTGGATGCGTCGGACTCAGGGGTAGGTGCGGTGCTTTCCCAGCGAGCTAGAAGTGATGATAAGCTCCACCCGTGTGCTTTTCTCTCTCGCAGACTCACCCCGGCGGAGAGAAATTACGACATCGGCAACCGTGAACTGCTCGCTGTTAAGTTAGCACTGGAGGAATGGCGCCACTGGTTGGAGGGGTCGGTACACCCCTTTCTGGTGTGGACAGACCACAAAAACCTCTCGTACATCCAATCTGCAAAGCGGCTGAACTCAAGGCAAGCGAGGTGGGCTCTATTCTTTGATCGGTTTAACTTTACCTTGTCTTTTCGCCCCGGCTCTCGTAATTCCAAGCCAGATGCCCTCTCCAGAGTGTTCTCTGCAGATGACTCCAGCCCGGATCCCATCAGCATCCTCCCTGCCACTCGTTTTGTGGGGGCTGTAACCTGTGATATCGAGGCAATTGTTAGGCGGGCACAGGGCCCCCAGACAGACACAGGTAACTGTCCCCCTAACAAAATGTTTGTCCCAGTTTCTGTCCGCTCCCAGGTCCTCCAATGGGGGCACTCCACTAAACTCACCTGCCATCCGGGCATTAAAAGGACCCTGGAATTCTTGCGCCGGAGGTTCTGGTGGCCCTCTATGGAATCAGACACTCACTCCTTTGTCTCAGCCTGTTCGGTGTGTGCCCGTGGTAAGACCCCCTCTCAGCCCAGCTCGGGACTCCTCCGGCCCCTCCCAATCCCTGGTCGTCCCTGGTCACACATTGCGGTGGACTTCGTCACAGGCCTTCCCCCCTCTTCAGGTAACACAGTCATACTCACCATTATAGACCGCTTCTCTAAGTTTGCTCACTTTTTGCCCCTGTCTAAACTCCCCACTGCTAACGAGACAGCTAATCTCCTGGTGGATCACGTTTTCCGGCCTCATGGACTGCCTGCTGAGATTGTTTCGGACCGAGGACCCCAATTCATATCCCAAGTCTGGAAAGCCTTCTGCCACTCCCTGGGCATTGCTACCAGCCTGTCCTCCGGATACCACCCCCAAACTAATGGGCAGACGGAGCGGGTAAATCAAGAAATGGAAGCAGCCCTGCGCTGCGTAACTGCTTCAAACCAATCTTCCTGGAGTTCGGTGCTGCCCTGGGTAGAGTATGCACACAACACCCTGGTCAACTCCTCTTCTGGTTTGTCCCCTTTTCAGTGCACCCTTGGTTATCAGCCCCCCCTGTTTCCTTCCCAGGAGCGTGAGCTGGCGGTTCCTTCAGTACAGTCCCACATGCGCCGCTGCTTTAAGATCTGGAAAAAGACCAGGACCGCCCTAGTTCACGCCTCTGCCCAGATGGAGAAGCAGGCAAACAAACACCGCAGGCCGGCTCCAAGGTACACTCCAGGTCAGGAGGTCTGGCTGAACGCAAAGAACCTTCCCCTTAAAGTTGAGTCCCAAAAACTGGCTCCCCGTTTCATTGGTCCCTTCAAGATCTTATGCATAATTAACCCTTGCACTGTTCGTCTGCAGTTGCCCACCTCTCTCCGTATTCATCCCACCTTTCATGTGTCCCAAATCAAGCCCGTGTCCTCCAGCCCCCTGTGCCCGCCCTCTCGTCCCCCTCCTCCGCCCAGGGTCGTTGGTGGGGGCCCTGTCTTTACCGTCCGCCGCCTGTTGGATGTGCGGCGTCGGGGCCGCGGGGTTCAGTACCTGGTTGACTGGGAGGGTTACGGCCCTGAGGAGCGCTCTTGGGTACCCCGCGGGCGCATTTTGGACTCTTCCCTGATCACTGATTTCCATCGTCTCCGTTCTGCCACACCTGGGTGGGCGCCGGGTGGCGCCCGTAGGGGGAGGGGTACTGTTAGGTCCCCTGTTCCTGGCTAGTGTGTGTGTGTGTGTGTGTGTGTTTCTCTTTTGCAGGAGTGGAGTCAGGTGTGCAGGAGCCTGTCACCAGCTGCCAGCTATCAGCCTCATTATGCCCTGCCTTCTTATACCTGGTCCTCGCCTCCACTCAGCGCCAGATCGTAGACTTGCGTCCCTAGTCAGTCTCGCTCAAGCCACTATTTAAAGCCCAGTTTCTGTACTTGTTTTCCCCACTAACATTGTTCCTCTTTTCTGCAGACTTTTCCACCTGGTCCGTCTCCACAGACTATTCCCCTCCTGCTCGCGTGCGCCCGACAGTACGGATCAGCTCCCACGGACTCCCCCACTCCTGGATTCCCTGCCTGGATCCCCCACTCTCCATTCAGCCCCTGACTCCCAGCCTAACTCCAATAAATCCTGTCTCATTCCTCTATCCCTTGTCTCTGAGTTTGATACTGCACTCGAGTCCAAAAGATTCCCAGCCTCAGCTTAACACAATGCAGCAACGTAAATTCATGCAATTCCCTCCAGAAATTCGCATCACACTATGTTGCGAAAGCCTATCGGCGTTGAGATTGTCCGGATGCCACTGACAACTTCAGAGTGTTGTTTGGAGAGGACCAGGCAGAACTGGGGAGTGACTTACCGCTGGCTGATGTAGATCTGCCAAACTATGGGGAAGTGTGGAACAAAGAGCATATTTGGATAAAGAAACACCCGTAGTCAGTCTGGATTATGCTCTGACAACTACGACTACGCCGTTTCCTCGCGGGAGGAGCTCAGAGTAAACTGCTTTTATAAAATTAGCTTTTTACCTTAGTTTTTGGATTTAGAACGTGGATTTATCGTCACTCGAGCTTCTCAGCAGTTTGCTTCTGTGCATTTCCGGTTCCACTTTTTAGCATCGGTTGCCACTCTGTGGGACTGCTACTTTATTTATATAAAAACTGGACAAAACTTGAAAGCGAGGAAGTTGAACTACCTGGTGAGTGTCTGTCGTACTTTACTGTGAACAAGTTAGCATAGAATAGCTAGAAAACAAACATTTTAGAAGTTGTTGTCCTGCTGGCTTGCTGACAGACCTGATAAAACATGAATTCATATGTTTAACAAATCTGCATCATATTGCAGTTATTTCAGCATGACTTTGATCCATTTATTGGAATTAAAACAGAGCAAGGGGTTTACTTTGGATTCATACAGCTGTAGTAATCGTGGGTTGTTTTTATTTGTGTTAACACTTGGTTGCGAGGATTAAATTTACATTGTATGTGAACACACCATTAATCACTACCCTCTTGTGTATTTAAGTTTTTCCATTGTTTAGTGTCGGGCGTCTCTGCCTGTTTCCCTTGTGTTGGATTACTGTAAATTGTGTGTTTTGCTTCTCGCCCCCCTTCTCTGTTTGGATATATAGATTGCTTTTCTTTTTTGATTTTGGATTTTGCCTTTTGTGTATGTTTTGTTTTATTATCAATTAACCATGTTATATTGAACCTGTTCTGCCTGGAAGACAGTGTCCAAATCTTTGTTTTCTTTGTCTGCATTCGGCGTATGGTCAGATATGAAAGCACACTGTTTTAGTGTCCACAAGACCTACAAAATAAAACCCAAAATTAACTGTATCCTTGTCAGTGAGTCACTGAGAAACTGTGAATGTTATGCCTCAATTCAAGCCAATTAAATAACCAGAGTAATCAGATAGATGTTGGTAACTGTTTTATGTTGCTTTTTGTGGAGCTTCAAGCTGAAGTGTTACTTGTAGAATTTTTATTAGCACCCAGAAGCTAACTTGCTGATAGCATAAGATGTAGTGGAACACCCAAGGGCCATGTGTGTATAGTCAAACTGAGACTAATAAGACCATTCTGATTCACAGGTTCACTTCACGTTACTATTACTGACTCTATTAGTGCAGTCACAGTGGAATATCTCCTGATGATATCTCCTGGTGATATCCAGGTGAGTCTCACTTGGAAAATGTCTTTCTTTGCAACAGGACCTTATGGCGTTTTTCCATTGCTGGTACCAGCTCTACTCACCTCGCCCCGACTTCACTCGACTCGATTTTGGCCTGCCATCCTCTGTTTTTCTTTGCAGGTAGTACCCCATCAGTGTAGCTGGTCACTGTAAAAACTGCCGCGACGTGATCTTCAACGTCAGACACAAACATGACGCAGACAGAGATGTGCCTGGATGTAAAGGCAGAATAGCAGTTGAAAATCTTACAGCTCTGGTTTTCTTTCCCGTTGGTCATCTGCTGCGATGGCTGGAGTAGTCTTTGGGATCAGAGGGTCTGTGAGCCGATTAGCCCAGCCTTGATAGCTGCCCCTACTGGCACTCCGAAAATCGATGGTGGATTGAAAATGTGCTGAAACATTTTTGATCCACCATCGATTTTCGTAAAAGTTTCTTGACTCAAAGCTTCTCAGAAATGGATATAGTCATGAAATAGCATACATAAACTGCAAAATTGAAAACACTGGCCCCTGTCTGGTGCGCACAATGATGACGCAGAGAATAGTGACGATTCTCTCTGACCAATCTGTAGTCTGCAGTGTTTTCACATCACCTTTTGGTATCCCCCAGCTCTTTATGGGCTTTTGGTATAGACGGGTTTCTTGTATACAAACAGGATACATGCACAGCCAGGGGACAAAAGCGCTTTGGTAGCCGGTCAGAAGACTGTAGTCAACAACTATAATGAACGTAGATTAAGCATTGTTTGTAAATTATTGTTGATTCAATAATAAAGTGCAATTTCAGAGTTGGATCTGTTTGTGTTTCATTTTGCATGTTAATATAACATGCGTGACCGCGCTGCAGGTCAGCTACAGGGGACCTAATGTTGTTCAAATGGGCTGCTAGCCATAGCTAAAGGAAGAATGGAGAACAAGGGAGAGAGGGATTCTTTTCAGAGCTGTAAATTAAGCAATTGAGCCTAGCTGTGTCACACTTAGAGATGCAAAGAACATTGTCTTCCGTTGTAAACTTTGTGAGACCAGCAAAAGCTTTGACTGCGACCATTGTATTTAGGCATCTGCTAAAGCAGCACAGCAACGTGAAACTTTGAAAAGCCTGTAGAGAGAAACTCCAGCAGCTGCTGCCAGTGAAGCATCTACTCTGCAGGGGAGAGTGGCATTAATCAACGTTTTGTAAAATCACTGAATACTTCTCTTATAAATACATGTGCAAAACAGTAACGTTAGTTCTGAAGTTATGCTTGATTTTTTTTTTTTAGATCAGACAGTGGATTTAAAAAACGTTAGCCTGTATGTTTTGTGAAAATCATACTCATTTCAGTGGTTGTGAGTACGAGATTAGTTAAAATGTTGGGAGGGACCTGGTTTGTTTTTTGTTATTTTTAAATAGCCTATATCCAACCATAGCCTATATGACAAAGCATCACCTGGTCTGAGAGGCTGCAGTGTTTTCAGTTTGGCTGATTGTCGACTCCTCAGGTTAATTATTGTTTCAGTAAAGTGGATTCATTTCTAAAATGCGCTGCTGAACAGGTTTCCTGTCACTTTAAAGGATGGGATGCAGTGTTTGAAAGTAATTGCAATGGAACGAGTAACGTGACTTTTACTTTTGACACCCAGTAATAAGTAAAGTAATATTGTTATTTTTAAAATGAGTAATGCTGCTGCTGGATGTGCTGTATAAACTGTTGTGCTGCAAAGACAGAATGCTGCTTTCTGCCCCTGGTTGAGCGACATCTGCAGTTGAAGGCAGATGTTCTGTGTAATCAGTTTTTTCTTCAATAAAAGACTATCTAATTTGTTATCATAATAGCACTGTGTCGCTACACATTTAGATGAAGTTGGTGGAACCTCTGTTTCACTCAAACTTTATGTTTATGTACTGTGTTGACAGACAGTAGCGATATATGGTTTAAAGGCATTAAAATTATCATAGTGAATGATCTTAATTTGGTAAAAAAGGAAGTAGCAGATTCACACTCAATCCCTGCTATCAGGAAAAGGCAGTATATCAAATCACCAACAACTACTACGTATAAATATGAACAAATAAATACAACCATGAATAAACAGGGATAAAGACAATATATACACACCCAACTAAGGACTACTGAGCACAGAAATACCCAAACGAAAGTACAAAGGCGACCAACGACAGACTAAATACAGCCATTGATAAATTCACTGAATAAAGCATGAATGAATTCACTGATAGATGATTGAATTGACGAAGCCATTAACATGGCGACAGACAAGGTTTATAAATGAGCCAGGAATAGAGTTGAGTGTCATTCACAGTGAGCCTGCAGCAGTATCAACAAGATGATCCATTTGTGAGGGACTGAGGTTAGTTGAGGCATAGTCCTCTGTTATGTTGAGACTTCTTATTGAATTAAAAGCTGACCGAATCATTTCCCTACGTTGTGCTACAGCATATATAGACATCTAGTTCAGGAATTTTGCCTAATGGTGTATAGTTCAGCAAAAGGAACTCAAAATTTATGAAAAAAGAATTATGTGGAAACACGTATCAAATGTTAAATTTCAGGTCGAGGGTATGGTCAAAACAGTCAGTCGGTTAATGAACGCTTTGACAGAAGCCAACTGAATGTACTATTAAGATAAACGCAGTACTAAGGCTCTCATTGTCACTGTCCACATGAATATTTAAATTGCCTACAATAATAACGATCTGGTTTAAGGATTAAAATTGTTAAGAACTCTGCAAATTCAGATAAAAATTCAGAATATGAATCAGGAGCGAGAGGAATGTGAATATTAATATGACTGGGGGGAGTGGATTTATTCAGGCTAACATATGGTATTCTCCATCACCCAGCCGGGTTTCAGTAAGACAAAATAAATCAATATGATAATCTGATATTAAATGATTTACTAGTACAGCTTTAGATGATCTTCAGTATGGGGTTTAAGCTGGGTAACTGGCCAAGTGGAAGGTCAGAGAAGCATGTAGGACTGCAACTCTGCCTCCTGTTCTCAAAATGAGGTTTTCATGGTTTGTTTTGTCCACTAATAAACTTTCTAGATATGAGAGCTGCTACATCCAAAGTGGGCAGCAAAAAAGCACAGAAAGAAAACAAACAGAAATGAGAAAATACACATGGTCAGGAAACCATGAAATACACAGACACGTGGATGTAAGGCCCCTTCCAGTGGGGAGCCAGTTTATAGTGGCTCTCCATAGAACTGTTTAACCACACAAGATCCCCAAAGTCGTTATGGTTGTGCCTTAGTATCACAGAAAGTCTTTTGTCTCCTTCTTGCCTCAAGGTTGTTGGCCCTTGTCTGACTAAATGTTGTGTCCAAGCACTTGAAGAGAGAACTAGCCTCGCGGGTCACCCCACACACTGGGTCATCCTGCAGCAGAGGACCCAGCACAACATCCACAGGCATTCGGTTCTCCCTGCCGTGCATGAGGAAGTAAGATGTGAACCTTGCGCTGGAATGTACATTGTATGCAAACGTGACCTGAGACAGGAAAGCCCCCCACTCTGCTTCACATGATAGGAGAGTTTTTGCCAGCTGATCCTAAGTGTCCTATTAATTCTTTCTTTCATGCCACCAGATTTTGGGTTGTACAGCTTGGTGTGTGTTTGCTTCACACCCAACATCCTGCACAAATGTCTTACATCTGATATGAAGTTTCTACTCATTTCTGTGTGCAGTTCCATCCCTCCATGTTCCAGGATTCCATGCTCCAATCAGGGTGAAGCTCATCCAACAATATGCTGTATATCAATAACTTGTGAAGTCCCATGGCAGCCTGATTAACATCAACTCCATGACCCTCTGGAACATTGTTTACAGGGCCGTTTGAAGGAATTTGGGGGCCCCAAGCAAAATGGACATGGAGGCCCCCCCCAACCCCCCCGTACACACGCACGCAAAGCCTACAGGAACCACAGCATAGCCATACAGTTAAAGTTCACCCACACTTTATATAAATAATTTTTTTTACAGTGCAAATACTGCTCTTGCAGTATCCTGTTTCCACCTTGTTCCACTCTGACCTCCTC